>QARZ01011781.1:0-10303 GCA_013407115.1 Glycine latifolia
TTTTAATCGATTATTTTCATTTAAAATGGTAGTGCTTCTATAGATTTTTGTTATTTTTGTAATGGGCTTTGATATTTCCGCAAATAGACCTAAACTTATGTTTTTAGGTGTTTATTAGAGGCCTAGCCATATAAATACTCAGACTTTGCTATTTTTGGTTAACTTTGATTAATGAAATTAAGCATTTTGCTTGCATTGAGAGCTTAGCCTCTTGTTGGTTCTTGAGTGAAACCAAATTGATTCTTATCAAGGAAGCTTTCCTTTGTGGCGAATTCCCCTCCGACTTATCACTCCGTTATGGATCATGGCGTCATTTCTAATCATTCCTTAATCTTCTCCATTTTTTTCTATTTGAGTTTCAAACCCCAATTCATGGAGTCTTGAAGTTTGCAATCCGGAAACGATCCAAGCCAAGCATTCATGTCTTGGTAGTCATCATTTGATATTTCCGCAAATAGGCCTAAACTTACGTTGTTAGGTGTTATTAGAGGCCTAGCCATATAAATGTTGAGACTTTGCCATTTTTGGCTAACTTTTGATTAATAGAAATTGAGCATTTGCTTGAATTGAGAGCTTAGCCTCTTGTTGGTTCTTGATTGAAATCAAATTGATTCTTATCAAGGAAGCTTTCCTTTGTGGTGAATCCTTCTTCGACTTATCGTTCCGTTTGTGGATCGTGGCGTCATTCCTAATCATTCCTTAATCTTCTCCATTTTTCTATTTGAGTTTCAAACACAATTCATGGAGTCTTGAAATTTACAATCCAGAAACGATCCAAGCCAAGCATTCATGTATTGGTGGTCATCACAAACCCTCGTTCGTGTGAGCAGATGAGCAACAATAGGTGATCTTGGAGGGATATCTTCTTTTTGTTGGAGTTGCCAAGCCGACGTGATGACGTTGGAATTTCTTTTGGAAAGAGTTGTGTTTTGTCAATCAACTCTTTCATAGTTAGTCCCTTGATTCTTTTTGTAAACATGTATATTTTGAGGTGTAAATATATGTAAAACTAAATTAAGTTATAAACATATGTATGATGAGTACTGATTTAGTATATGTATACATATGTATTCAATTATTGTAATTGTATCGTGTGTACGATGATTGTATTATTGCGAAAAACTTACTACCATTTCATAATCAAATTAAGGGGATTTTCATTAAAACCTGAATTTGCACGATTAAGAGTTAGTGATATCGTAGCGACAATCTCTTGTTGTAAAATCGTTTTTATATTCTTGGTAGTTTGAAACTATTGTAAAGGGTTCTTTAAGCTTTTTCTAGAGTGGGTTTCTCTAGAGGGAAGAGTAGAGAAGGGTTCTCTATGTCTTGATCATTAGGAATCTAATAGGATTTTAGATTTCCATTCTTTATCTAGGATTGATAAATAGTGGTTGTTGTAAAGCTTGTAAGAACTGAAATCTTATAATAGTGGAACTCTAATTTAGTGTTGATTAGAAGAATTGGATGTAGTTTCTCTTGAGAAGTGAACCAGTATAAATTCTTGTGTTGTTTTTCTATTCCTTAAACTCTTCTTGTTATCTTGATCATTAGTTATTGGTGTTATTTTCATTACTCAACAAGTTCTGTTTTGAAGCAATTGTTTTCTTGGGCTGAGTGGTTTGATTGATTTGAAGCATTCTTGGTTTAATTGTGATTAAGATCCTATAACTCTGATTTTCAAATTAATTTTAAAAGACCAAGTTTAAACCAATTCACCCCTCCTCTTGGTTATTATGGGTATTCCTATTGTTTTCACAATGATGTCAAAGAGCCCGGAGGAAGCAATTGTAATCATTGACTCCATAGCAACCAGTGATTATCAGTCTCACCATGATATATCTCTGATTCAAAGAAAAAGGTATAATGGAGCTGGATACTCAACATGAAATTCTAGCTCAAAATAAACTCTTGACTCAACAAATAGAGGCCTTAACAAAACAAATAGGCCAACTTCCTCAACAATTTTAGCAAGGTAGATCATAGAAAATGTACCAAGCTCATCAAGTTCAACAAGTTCTAAGATGTGATTTTTGTGGTGGTGACCATCACAATGACCACTGTTTAGCACCTGCTGATTGCCAACAGGAAGATGAGGTCCATTATTTGCATAATCAAGGCAGACCTCAATAGAATTTTCAAAGAAATTACCAAGGCTACAGAGGTGGTCCAGGTTCAAATCAGCCTTATGGCTGGAGGCAACAAAATGATAATGCATATTATGATCCTACTAACTCTTCTTTTGCAGGTCTCTCTAACAACCCTTATGCAGGTTCTTCAAATAGGGGTCCACCACAAACACAACAACAAGCTCAACCTGATAGAATGTAAAAAATGAAAGATATTTTAACTCAGTTTATGCAGATGTCCATCACAAATCAGAAGAACACCGAGGCTTCTATTAAAAATTTTGAAGTTCAGGTTGGACAGCTTGCAAAACAACTGTCTGAACATAGAAGTGGACCTTTTTCAGCAAACACACAGGTTAACCCAAAGGAACCAAGGGAGTGTTTTAGAGTGGATGTCTTGGATGAAGTAATTTCTAACTCCAAGAGGTCAATTCAAAGAAAAGATTGTTAAGAGAAAACATTGGCTGAAGCATTTGAGGAGATGAGTGAATATGAAGAAAATGAGAATTCATATTGTCTCCAACAACTAGATGCTTTCAAAGAAATTCCTTACCAGCAATCTCTCTTTGAAGAATTGTCAGAGGAAGAGAAGAATCAAGAATAAAAAATGGAGGTGAAAGCAATACCTCCACATTTTAAAATTGTTTTTCTTGCAGGTGATTCAAAGAAACCAGGTTATTAGTAATTCAAGTCTTTCTGAAGAAGAAAAGAAATTGGTGAAAATTTTGAAGGAAAACATAGAAACCATTAACTCACCATTATAGTCCAATTGCTGGAAGCCTGGGCCCATAACAAAGGCGTCCAGCTAAAAAGACGTTAAAGAATCCTGGTAGGCAACCCAGTGTTTTTAAACTTTGCTTTAATTTATATTTTTTATGTTTATGAATTATATTTCTGAACTTTACTTTTATGTCGTCGTAGGTTACAAAATTTATAAAGAGATCATCTCCACATGGACTTGAGATACTCAGTTCTCCCAAATGAAAATAATCAGTTCAATAGTTATGTACAACAAATATAATCGAATTTTCATGGTTTTACGGAAATAACAGATTAGTGCGTCGGGAATACGAAAAATTATGGAAACTAATAAAATGAATTTAATTAATTTAAGAGAACGTAGGATTGGGTTTCATCGTTCATACCCTCAATATCTAATTAACATTAACACATATGAATCATTCTTTAACATTACTGATGCACACATTAATTCACCCTGAATCGATCCCTCGCATTCGAGAATCATAAGGATATTTACCAAATATCAATCCCTCGCATATGAAGTAAATAACCCAGCATTACCATCATAATCTAGTGCTATTTGCAATTAAAAATGTTATGCTCTATTCCTAGTAATGTAACGTAAAGAGTAAAATCATTTAACTCAAATCCTAAGGGCACTTTCCAGTCAAGCTTAGAATCCAATTTTATGAAACTAATGATCAAGTATTACGAACAAAATGAAATCACTAGAATGAGTAGAGAAGATTCATACATATATCAAATATTAAAAGAGATGAAAAAGGGTATGAAGATTACATCCAATCCTTTGGAGAAACTAGCTGATCATTGTGTAGAGCAAGAGATCAATAGAAGACATGACGAAGGTGGCGATCCCCAACTCATTTCTACAAAGTTTCCACTCATTTTCTCACCTCTCTCTATGTTTCCATGGCTATTCCTCACGTTCTGCTTCTGGTTTCATTCCTTCAGTTCTTTCTCCTTTCTATGGCTTCCTTGCATGCTATTTATAGCATTTGATGGAGGTGCTGTCAGGTGAACTCGCCCAGGCAAGTGATTTACCCATGATTTACTCGCCCAGGCGAGTTGTGACTTAGCTTCGAAGAAAGGTAAACTCGCCCAAGTGAATGATTTACTCGCCTAGGCAAGTTGTGACTTAATGCTAAAGAAAATTTAGTAGCTTAAGTCTTGGTTGTTTTGGATTTGGCTTCCAGAAAATTCTTCTTTTGACCTTTTTGTCCTCTCTTCCTGTCTTGGTTGTTTTGGATGCACGGATATGCTTGATACCTATCAAAACATCGAAATTGAGTGGATGAATCTTCCAAAATGTGACAACAACATTTATATATGTACAAAATATAAAACAACTAGGATTAGGGCCAGTTTATAAGCGAATTCACTAAAATCAAAAGATAAGTGCCGACATTATAATCTTGGAAATAATAACTAGAATATTGCACTTATCAGTTTTGCATACAGGCCTTTCCTTTACATTTGAATAATTATTTCTATGTTCCGTCAATTTTTCAAAACATTATTTCTATTTCTCAATTTGGTTTTCACTTTTTAATAAGGGATGGCAAGTTTTCCATCATTATGAATGATCTTGTTTATACTTGTGCATCACGGGTGAATGGATTGTATGTTTTGGATCGAGATTCCAACATTGAAGCTAAGAAGCCAATGTTAGATAATCGATCCTATCTTTGGCATTGTAGGTTGGGACACATCAATGAGACAAGATTGTTTAGACTCCATCAAGATGGTTACTTAGATTCCATGGATTTCAAATCCTATGGGCCTTATGCATCTTGTTTGGTTGGTCAAATGACAAAGACCAAGATTAATAAACTTGTGAGTCATAAAACCAATGTGTTATTGGAACTCATTCATTCTGATGTTTGTGGGCCCATGTCTACCCAAGCTAGAGGAGGATACTCTTACTTCATCACCTTCACTGATGATAAATCCATATTCGGATATGTGTATCTTATGAGACACAAATTCGAGGCCTTTGAAAAGTTCATAGAGTTTAGGAATGAAGTGGAGAAACAACTTGGCAAGATGATTAGATACTTCAATCTGATCGAGGTGACGAATATCTGGGTCAAGAGTTTCAAGATTATCTAAGAGAGAATGAGATTCTGTCACATTTGACCGCTCCTTACACACCACATCAAACTGGTGTACTTGAGAGGAGGAACCGAACTTTGCTAGACATGGTACAGTCTATGATGAGTGGTACGAATCTTCCAAAATCATTTTGGGGATTCGCCCTTGATACGGTGGTAAACCATCTTAATAGGGCTCCGTCCAAATCTGTTTTGACTACTCCATATCAGATATGGAGGGGCAAGAAGCCCAACTTGAGTTATCTCAAGCTGTAGGGTTGTCTGAAAACAAAATGAATACACTCAAATACAAAAAGAGAGCGGGGTGAATTAGTATAATCTTGACATTTTAAAAACTTTAGAATATCAGAGTTGAAGGATCTTTATCAGTTTTAAAACCAATGAGACTCCAATTCAATCAAACATCTCAGTCCAAGACACCAATGACAAAAACCTGCACTTGTTGAGTAAGAAATAAATCAGAGCTGTCAAGAGATCAACATAAGAACATATACTGGTTCACTTCGCAAGAGAAGCTACATCCAGTTCTTCTAATCAAACTATATTAGAGTTCTACTAAATTAAATTTGTTCTTTTACAAGCTGTAACACGTGATTTTCTTTATCAACCCTAGATAAAGATCCAGAATTCTAACACCCTATTAGAAATCAAATCACAAAGACACTGAGAACCCTACTCAGTTCTTTACCCTTAGAGAACACTACTCTAGAAAGATTGAAAGAAAACTAATTGACTTTAGCCTTACAATAATTTAAAACAGACAAAACAATTATCTAGAAAGGTTTAAGAGAGATACAACCTGTGATCCTCAATGAATGAATGTTACCAATCATTTCCAAGTTGCATGAATACTAAGGCACAAAATAAACTTTCTTGAAATTCTTTTTAAGATCTTGTCTTAACACATCATCACTAATGAAGCATGTAATCTTCTTAATCTCAAACAAGAAATGTATTACTCAACAAACTGTTTCTTGGGCATTTGAAAGCTCAGAAAGTATTGGGTATTTTGTAAACTCGGATTGTAAGTTGTATCTTAAAATCACAGACCCAATGGCTTTAAATAGAAAACTGATATAACAGTATGTAATCGATTAAAACTACATGGTAATCAATTATTTTACATTATGTAATCAATTAATATACCAGGTAATCGATTAAAATGTTCTTGAGGCAATTTGGAAAACTTTCATGAACAATGTAATCGATTAAACTGTCGGGTAATCAATTAAAGCAGTCAGAAACAGTTTATGAAATAAGCCTTGGTAATCAATTACTGAAGAATTGTAATCGATTAAGGCATTCCTGTAATGTTTTGTACCAAGCCTGGGTAATCGATTAAGGCAGTTAGGCATGTTTTTGAAATAAGGCTATGTAATCAATTACAATTTGATTGTAATCGATTAAAATGTTCTTCATGGCTTTTCCAGAAATAATACAAGCTGGTAATTGATTACTTATTACCTGTAATTGATTAAGGCAGTGCCTATTCTGATTTTTCAAAACTTTAAGCCATAAGAATTCCTTTTCAAATGCAAACATGTAATCCTATATGCTTCTTTTAAGTCATGAATGCATGTATATGATTAAGCTCATGGAATGCAAGGATCACATGGCAATCTTCTTGAACAACTAGACAATTTACAAATATGCCTTCAATTTGATTGGCATGTGAGAAGCTAAAACTCTAAAGCAACATCTTCATGCTTGCCTTGATCTTCTTCCAGCTCCTCTTTTTTGGCTTTGGTCATGCCAAATACCAATTGAACATTTGTAGTCTTTACGTGCATGAGAGAGATGAATTATAGGAGCTTCAAACTTAACCTGAAATACACTCAGCCTTTTGCCAATATCAAGTGTTAAGTTTCCTTGCATAAACATGGATAAATCCTTAGGTTGCTCCCCTTATTTTAGGTAATTTTACACATTCAGAGAAATAGATTCAGAGCAATATAAGATTTAATTTTATCTGGCACAACACATGTTCATATTCAATTATGTTCTATTTTCTTCATTTTATCAAGCACAACACATGTTCATGTTCAATTATTTTCTCCCCTTTTTTGGCTTAACAAAGGCAAAAAAACATTGTAAGATTAACATAAGCAAATAAGGAAGAAACTAAAATTGAACTTTTCATTAAAGGAAAATTGAAGTACAATTGCTAAAATTAAAAATAGAATTGAAAAAAATAGAACATTAAGCACAATATGAAAGAGACTTTTAAACAAAAAGCAAACACAAACACAAATTCAAACATCCTAATCTAGGGCTCATCAAACCCATGTAGAACCATCCTAGACTCTATGTTTTCTAGCCTAGATTGAATTTCTTCTAAGGATGAGTTGGTTTCAACCCTATGCTCATGATGTAGGGATAATAGAGCATCCATCTTTTGAATCATGACAGACTCAAAGGGGTTGTAAGGTTGTTGTGCATGGCCTTCTTTAGCCTCTTCTTCTTCTTCAGCTCCTTCTTCAGCACCTTCAGCTTGTGGTTGCTAACCAGCCATCTGCCATCCATGAGGAGTCTTCACTAGTCCAAGCTTTTGCAGATGCTTTGTTTTGATGAGATTTGTGATATCAGTTGTGTTGTCTACTATTTCAGTAGAGACATCAATCTTGAAATAATCAATAAACCTAGAGATTAACACAACATATGGAAAGTTATAGCTGAGTAACCTATAGGCTTTCAGCATGGTTTCAACAAACACAAGCACCCAATTGACTTGAGTTAATGTTTTCATGGCATACATGTTAGTATATGGATGTCTTAGAGACAATCTTTTCATTAGATTAGGACGTACATGTACTTTTCATATTGTCATGAATAAATTATAAGCGCTATTTATCTTGTTTCATATTTTGTCTCGATATCATTATTAATATATGAGTAACTGGATAAAATCCTTAGAATAGGCTTGAGTATCAGTGATGGGATCACGATCATGAGGATTCAAGGATACTAGATGTCTACTCCTAAATTTTGAGTTCCTAGTCTAGAGACACTGAGAATGGGGATCAGTGATTTTGGGTAAGACTAGCACGGCTTAACTACTTGTATGCAGATAGAAGGTAAAGACCTCATGAGCTACAGACATGGAGATGTCTTAGCTAAAGTCGTGGGTGGATCTATAAGGGTATAGCTCGCACTGAACGGACCCACAAAGAGACTCTATGAGGAAATCTCACAGATAGTATCATTAGAGTCGTCTCTTATTATTTGGGTGTTTCTTTCCTTAGACCAGAAGTTTTCACCTAGACTGTGTTCTAGAAGACATGCTTTGATTGTATACCTCGTTTGCCTGAAACATGGAGACACATAGGTATACTTTTGGGCATGTCCTGAAAGAACACGAGTCTAGGGTGACTAGCTGAAGGAATTCGACAAATCTCTGTGAGAGATTAGGTTATCTGTAAACCGGAGAAATCAGGATGACATTTACGGGACTCGGGAATCTATGCGTAGTAAAAGAAATCATGAGATGATTTGCCTTTAGAATCAGTAAAATTGGAGACTCGTTATTTCGTATTAAAGCTTACCCTAGACCGCAAGTCACCAATATCATCTATTGGTGAGCCTCTTAGATAAGTAAAAACACTTTAAAACATAACCTTCTTCCTCTCCATTGGTGTGCCTAGCCTGCCTCCTTTGGTGTTTGTTGGTAGCCTTCAAGAAGTGTTCTTGAGTCTTGACAAGAAGTGGTGTGGATCAACATTAGAGGGCTTGTATCTTCAAGACTATCCTTGATCATCAAATTTTGAATATAAACAAGGTAACATCTATGTCCTAAAGAATGATTCTTGTGTGGTATGTGTGTTTCCGCTTTAAAAATTTTGTTTTTCTCACATGCCTTTGGGCTTCAAGGCCCTTTTCTTTCAAGTGGTATCAGAGCCAGGTTGCTTTACTATCGACGGGTGATGATACCTTGTTTGATATAATATGTTGTTTGTAATATGATTACGCTTCACATATATCTTTATGTGTTCATGGTTTTGTTTCTTTATGATTCTTTGTGAAAGATTTCAAACGAAACATCTTTTAAGAAAAGAATATGATTCAGCCATGATATGTATATTCAAATGCATTGTTTTTCTCCATAATTTTGTTTTCAAAATATATTCTATGCATGTTGTGGTCAGATGAATAAAAATTAGGGTTCTTAATTTTGTTCATTTTGATCTTGTTATTTTTGTTATGATGAATTGTTCATGAGCATAGCATAATATTTTTGTGACAAAATTTCTCATACAAGTCTAAGTATATAAATGGTTGATTGTATGGTTTAATTTTGTGTTCTTTGAGAAAGAATCAACAAAAAAATTTGAATTATGTATTTGGATGCATATTTCGGCCATTTGAGAAATAATAATATTGTGTGCTTGTTAGTTGTCTAACTTTAAAGTGCAGATATGGAAGGGGATGGTCATGGTGCCCGAATTTAAATTTTGAATTTAAATGTTTTAAATTTGAATTCAAATTTTGTTTTAGTTTAAATTGGAATTGTAATTTTGAATTTTAAATTTTGTGTATTCTTTTGTTCCTCCAAAGATGTATTAGAGTTTCTTTAATTATTTTGTAATTAGAAAAATTAGGCTAGTGGCGTTTAGGCATGCAAGATTTCATGGAGCTGCGGCCTAGGAGCATGAAGAAAGAATGCACGAGAACCATGACTATCTCATATAAAATCTGTTTTATATGCTTGTATGTTTTATTATGCATGTCCAAAAGCGACTAGTGTAATTTGATAGATGTTTGACATAGGATACGACTAGCATGATAATAGTACTTACACGTTTGATGAGACCCATTAAAATAAAAGAAACCCTTAAAAGGAATCAATTATTAAGCACATGATTACCTTCCACCACCAATGCCACTCGAAATTCCTCTACATGGTGGTGCGCCACAACTCAGTTGGGACCCACTGTTTCATTGAATAAGAGCAGTATTAGAAGTATGAGACACTTAAGGTGCTGGTTAGTGCTTAACTGAATGCATGAGTTGCAGGCTCAGCTGGGCTTATGTATTTGGGGGTAATAATGCCAGGTTGGTTGCATGAGATGCACCACTAAGTGACAAGGAGTTGTCAACCTGATGCTAAGAGAAGGTATGATATACTGTTGATAAGGATCAACCCATTATTTAGTTTAATTTTGCGGTCTCAAACGAAGATTAAAATAAATAATCGTACTCTTAATCCCACTAAGGTAATTTTAAGATAAAATAACCATAAGTCAAAATAACAAGGGTAATTGACTTAGATAAAATAGTGGGAGGGGCATGTTATTTAAAGTCTTT
>QARZ01011782.1:0-15748 GCA_013407115.1 Glycine latifolia
AATCCATTTAAATGGATTTAAAGTCGATTGGATTGGATTAGATATGAGTTATTTTATGGATATGGATTTTTTGCACAACCTTAATATTCTTGTCCATTAACATCAACTCTTCATAAAAATATTGGATCAATAATTGCTAACTGATTTGATTGTGAGGATAGGTAGTACACAACTTGTTGAACCTCGCCTAGTACACATATAATGTCTCTTTAGGTAGCTACCTTATACCACAGATTTGTTTCCGGATGGATGCTGTTCTGAATGCAGGGAAGAATTTATCTAAAAATCTTCTCTTTATTTGTCCAAATGTTGATAGGATTTGGTTGAACGTATACAACCATTCCTTAGCCACCCCATCCAGAGAGAATGGAAATGCCTTCATCTTCACATAATCCTCACGAATGTCATGTGGTCGCATGGTGGAACTCACTACATGAAACTCCTTAAGATGTTTATGTGGATCTTCACTTGTAAGACCATGAAACTTTGGAAGCAAATGAATTAGTCTAGGTTTTAGCTCACAACTGACCTTTGTCTAAGGATATTAAATACACCAAGGTTGATAAGCAACATTAGGTGTAGCCATTTCCTTAAGAGTTCGATTGTTATGAGCCATTGTATCAACAATAGTTTCAAAATTAGAAATAGAAGACTCAGAAATGGAATGCTCAGAATACACTATACTACTATTCAGAAATACACTTCTATTATCGAATCGCTACAAAACAAATAAAACTAAGATAATTATGTAGCACAGGATTAACCTAGGTCGACTTAGAGATACAGTCCAATTTGGTTCTTAACTTAATCCACTTATAAACAGGAAGGGGATTGTATCAAATAATTTGCAGACAGTGAACAAAAATTGCAGAAACACAAACAAGAATTAAAGAAAAATGCAGAAACTAACAGAATTGATAAAAGATGTTGAAAAAAATATTCAAGAATATTAATCCAATTCACAGAACCAAGAAATGCATACTATCATAGTTTTTAGATAATGATCATATTATGAAGATTCATTCAATATCATTAGAAGTAGTTCAATCAAATTAACTCCTAAATCCATTGAAATTACAAACTGGATTGAAATATCATCAAAACAATCTATGATTAAAATTCAAAATTAGGAAATAAATCTATAACCTTATTCGTTTTCAATCCTAAGCATATTCATAATCACAAAAATCGAAAAAAGGATTGAAGAACAAGATGAACATTCACACCGAAATTAGAATATCAAACTAGAACTCAAATTCTCCTTGCTTGGATTGGATCTTTGGATTGATTGATTGTTTAACCTTCAATGATCATCATCAGTGGAAGAGACACAAAATTTGTGTAAGTAAATAGAAGAACAGAGATGAAATGAAGAAGGAAAATAAAGAACAATCAAGAATAATGAAGAAAAGTTGAAAGAAAAAGAGAAAATATTTTAATTCTGAAAATTTGCACAAGAAGCCAGAAACTCTCCTTTTTTTGCCCCCTAGCTACACTAACTTATAGTGACTGAAAGGATGGGCCTTGATTAGGCCTATCTAAACTAACTAATTATGCTAATTATATCAATCAAAACCCAAACTCACAGCCTAAAACTCAAATGGTTTTGACTTCCAAGCCTAATTTAATCTTCAAATCGGCACATTTGGCTCACTCTTATATCGAAAACAATTGTAGCTCTTTTCCTTAGCTTTCCAGTGACTACTCATATTCTCCATTTGGAGTTCTGTAGAATCCTCTAAGTCTTGCACATGGAAGATAGGTCAAGTAAATACAAAATCTAAAAATAAACAAAATTATCAATTAAGCCCAATTATTAGCCTAAGACCAAAACTGAGTTGAGGTGAGAAAATAAGAATCCAAGAGAAGTCAAATAAGATATGAAGAATAGAAAAATACTAAACAAAAAATGCTCAATCAAAGTACAAAACTAGCTAAGACGTGTCCTTAGAAGAATCGTCACTCTCCTCCTCAGACGTTGGTTCCAACTGCCTCAGTAGTTCCCGGTACTCTTTGATCTCCTCGGACGACATGTTCAAATTGTCACCTCGATCCTCTGTAATTTCCAATGGGTGTACTTGATGCATGTTGTATCTGGTTTATCAGCTGCCACTATGTGTACTCGAGTATGGAAGGTGTAACGTGTCATTCGTTTACGGTGCAGGGCCATACCGACTCTCTTTCTGAGCTACATTGAGCTTGGAAACGCCTCAGTGTAGTCAACATCATCTTCACCTGAAAGTTTTTGGTCATAAGGGTGAGTCCTCTACTCCTTGAATGCCACAAATAATATACAATAGTAAAAAAAAATTAAAACATACAATCTACGTAACCACTGCGTGTGGTTATCTAAACAAACAACACTCGCATCCTAAGCCCGTAACTATCACAGTTAATTCACAATTGGGCCCAATCATTGCTACCAGTCTTCCCATGTCTTGATGGTCTTAAAAAAATCATGTGGATGACAGTCAAGACTGATCGCTACATAAGGATACATCGTACACCAATGTCTCATCTTCCAACTCAAAACGCATAGTCTCAGAGCTCGTCAGGAGTAGCAAAGTGAGGCTTGTGAGTTACCCACACCAAATGTTGGGCAGTCACCACTTTCTAATTCCCCTAGGTTCTTCAAACCTCTTCACCCACTACACTCCAATGTATCTTTGCCATCATCCACTTCCTCAACACAACCTCATCTTCTCATAGAAGGAAATATAACCACTAGTTCTTTACTCTTTGTCCAATCCTTTTGAATCTTGCCACCTCATCACCTGCGTAGTCCTCATACCACTTACATCAACGTATGCGTACAAATAAGCAAACAAGGAAAAGAGACAAGGCTCAGGCCTACGTACTACTCTCGGGGAACCAATCGTGGACCCTTAGGCGGCAGAACCACTTGTCACACACAAACAATTGAACAACATAATTGTTGTACTTATAGCCATATAAGCAGACATAACAAACAATCTGTCGAGGCTTGAACATCCCCAGACCCAAACCACAATGCATACAAATAAAAATGAAAATATGCAGACATATATATATAATAGAAAATAAATTCACATGCCACAAATATAATTTTCAAAGTTCACACTTTGTCGGTCTTATCATTCATTAATCATAATAATAAAATATAAGAATGTATTTTAGTAATTTTATCAACAGAGAATCATCACAAATTGATAACATGCATCAATAATCGAATCTTGTAGTCATCTCAAGAATATAACAGAAAAAAAATCAGCAGTTCTAGAAAATAAATAATTCTATAATAATATATATGGAGACATGGATTCCAAAGTTTTGTCATTTGGTTTTTCAAAGTTTTTCTCCTAACATTTTTTTAATGCTCTTGATGCTCTGGGAGTTGGATTTTCACAAATTTTATATGCTACCCTACATTTTCAAACCTAACAAACTCATTTTTGAGGTCAAAGCTTTAATAAAAATAGTTGATATTGCTGTAACTCTTAGTCCAAATTTGTAACAGATTTTTCATTTTACTAAAGGTTCTTAAACTTGTTTTATTTGTAACTTTTGTTAGGAAACTCTGAATTAAGTGTAATTTAATGCTAACTCTATGTTTTAACATGCAAGTAACTCATTTTTGGCATAAAAAACTCAAGTAAAATAGCTTAGCTCATAGATTCAGGACATGACAGTGAGCCCAAAAATTTCAAAGCAACAACATGTTCAAGGAAGTTTAACAACAAGCATAGGATTCAAGAGTTGGAGAGACCCCCCTTACCTCTTGATGAACTCAGAATTTCCAAGATTAATCCAAGATGAACACTCTTTGTGACTCAATTTTCAATGCTTTAAAGGAAACTTAATGCATGAGAAAGAAGGAAAGATGAAAAAGAAAGAACAAGGGTAAAAGAAAAAGGATGAAATAGCTTACCAAGCTCAAGAACACATGTAGACTCTTAGAAGAAGAAAAAAATAACCCTTTTTTCCTCTCAATATGTCTTGTGCAAAATGGGAGAGAATGACCAAGTTTTGGCTATTAAAAACAATCCTGAGATAAGATTATGGCTTTGGACCAAAAGAAAATTGGATGTGGAAATCTTATCTCTTTGTTAAGTGCAATTGGGATGACTAGTTGACATAAAATTGACTAGAAATCAAACCATATTCCAACGTGACCAGCCATGCTTCGATTGGGTAGTTTTTCTTTTTGCAAAACTCCCCAAAATGGATATTTTCGCTTTTTACCAAAACTAGTAAATCTTATCTTAATTGCCTAGGTTATTGTGCTAATCTCCCTAGGAATACGTGTATCCAGAGTAAACCTCATACAAATAACACTCTCACATAGAGTTAAATTATACCATCACTCAGTGTGCATTAATTTCGTTATAGACGTAATTGTTCAGGTAGTTTCCAAAATTCTGCCAACTAAAAATAAATTATTTACACTAAAAATAAATAAAAATAAACTTATACAATTAATATCATATAGAGAATAAATTAAATCACCTAGGAATATAGTTAAATTACACAGTGCATAATTTTCACCGTCTAGTCTTTAACAATTCTATTTTACACGTGTAGCAAAAATAAATTGACAAGAAAATTTCGGGGTGATACACAAGCATTTGTGTCCTAAAACCCTTGACGACGTCGTAGGTCAGGAGCATCTCCTCACCCCCAAATTTCTTCTTCATTTAGCAATCCAATGCAACCACCTCCCCTCCATCCTCCTATGTGGCCCACCCAACACTGACAAGATCACAATCGCCAAAGCCATCATCAACTCTACCCCTTTGTAACCAAAAAATTAAAAAAAAATCTTGTAAGTAACCAAAACATTTTCATTTCACTTTTTCTATGTTCTTGCTTCCTTCGTCACTCTTTGGTTTTTGTGTATGTGTAGCTATGCAACAAGAGATTTTTTCTTTGTACAAAGGCTTCTCTCAGCTGGATCGCAACACTCACGGGTTTATCCCTTCCATTGATTCCTCTCCATTCCCAAATTTGGAGTCAACCCTCCCTCTCAAGTCTCTCTCTCTCTATACATAAATTCTTTCACCATTCAATTCAATTGAATTGAGGTGTTAACGTTAATAATATTGAAGAGGTTGTTAAGGATGCTGGATGGGTTGAATTACAAGGAATTTGTGGCCTTCTTGCCTGCTGTTAGACCACGTGCCACTCTCCACCACAAAGTTGAGTGTAAACACGTAATAATATCAATATAAATATCGAAATTTTCAAATGCTTATTTTTTATTTTTTATCTCTACATTCATTCAAACACAGCCAAATCAAATCGTCATTTCACTCTGCTTCTTTTTCTAGTCATTTTCAAGGCCTGTGATACTGATTACAATGGAGAAGTAACCTTCCATGACATGCTGAGGGATTTAAGGGATTTTAGTGGACCCTTCATGTCTAAGCAATAGAGAGAGGTCACATAGTGGGACTGAGTCGCTCCTCACTCTCACTAACTTGTTCATTGTCTTGGGTCTCAAAGAGGGTCTTAGAAAAGCTGAAAATTCACAAAAAGATCAAAATGCTTCCACTCCTAATTCAAGCTTGGAAGAGTAGAAGAAGAAATGTAGAATGCAACTTTGATATTACAAGTCATTCAATTGTCAGTTTCTCACTATCATTAAATACTTATATAATTTCAGGATCATGAGTTGTGTTGTAAATAAAATGGATATAAGTGTTGGATATTTTTTAATTAAATCATAAATTCGAATGGAATGTTACAGAGCTTTGGCCAGTGTATCCAATTTTAATGTGCAATTTTTTATTGACTCCTTTTTCTGCCCTTCAATAGTGTTCTAAATGCTCTCTTATAATAATGATATTTTTTTTGGGATGATGTAATCTTGTAACTTAATTTGGTTTAGTTAGTTGTTCATTGTGACTGTTATGCTCTTCTTATAAAGATGCGTCTTGTAGTAGTACCAATGCAAATTTAGAGAGACTATTTTATTTGAAACTCTTGGATCAAGGCCACGAGGTTTAGCTTCCTTCTTTCTCTTTGATTAATTAACTACTTACTGATATCATAATAGTTTGAATTGGATGTTGTGGTAGTATGTAGTAAAGTTACTTTTGAAACCAAGGGAAGTGATTCCATGATGGTTAGTTTGTTTATTTTGTAATTCAGGTGTTGAGTGCATTAGGATGTTATATCTACTGTATACTACCATTCAAGTAGATATATATGTGTCAAGATCTTTTATTGGTGGCAAAGTTGGTTCCTAGATACATGTTTATCTTTTTGAGTTTGAGTTATTGAATTAGTAAAAAAGATAGTAAGTATTTATTTAACAAAAAATCAAAGGGATTTTATGCCTTGTTTGAATCACTTCAGTTTTCTAAAAAAATTAGACTATTTATAACAATGCACGTGTTCATGACTACAGTTTTGCATGGTTAGCAACCAACAATTAGCAATGATCAATAAACAGTACATGACATCTAATCTGATGCTACCATCCAAAATAAAGAAGTGATTAATCTTGTTAACATAAATTCAGATACTATAAATTTTAGGATAAAATATGTTTTTAGTCCTTGTAAATGTGACACATATCACATACCAAATCATTATCAAGCTCTATCCAAAGTTCAATCATAGTTGTGTGTAAACTCAATCTTAAATATGTGAAATTCTCTTTTCTGCATTGAATTTTTTTGCTGCCAAAGACTTTGCAACTTGCCTTTTTTTTTTAAACATTTTTCGCATTTTTGGTCTTGAATATGCAAAATTCTCTCTAGCTAACTTAGAAGTATCCGAACCTGGAAATTCTCGAGTTAACATACAAATTATTTCACATAAATATCTCCCAAAGTTAGTCTATTTTTTGCATAATTCCTTCTTTTAGCAACTACAATACAAATTTTTGCGGAGTAGTTAAACTACACCTTATGCATTAAGGTTCATAACACAAATTTTAGGTTATTATTCTATCTTATGTCATACTAGTTGAAAGAGTTCGTAAGTTTCTGTATATTTCATATTAGGGGCAGTATTCAATGTTTTACTCATGCCAAATTTATGTACAAGTGAGTTACAAGCATATTCACATGAGATGGGAGTTAGAAGAGGATGAGATAAGAGTATATTCACCTCTTATAAATTTGAGGATAAATTCTTATATAGAGGATAAGAATGTGGAATCTGAGAAAATATTATGTTGTTTTAGACCATGAGGTTTCTCGTAATATAAAAATAGCCTAAGTAATAAGATTACAAGGAAAGGCGCACAATTTCATGATTTATAAAATTTTAATCTCTATTTTCTTCAATGTCCTTGTTCATTCTTGCAAAAATTCTTAGTTTTTCGTTTCAACATTGGATATTAGAATTATTGATGCCATAATATGTATTTTTCATAATAACCTTGCACTTTTTTCATAAATTTGAAATAACTCGGTTCGACCAACAACATTAGTAATACCTTGGGTTCAACAAGGAGCAGGGGTTTTGATATTGGAGATTTCCTATCTATGCCTGCAATTTTCTAAATACACTTCTCTACATTTTTGTAATTTTTAATCTATATTGAACCTAAGAACGCTTAAAATTTCCAAGATAAGGGAAGGAAACCAATGATCGAATGATGCTAAACTTCTCTGTTTTCCCCTCTCCATAAGGTATCTAATTTTATTGTTGAACATGAACCTTACAATGCAACACTCTCGGTTCATCAAA
Organism: Glycine latifolia; assembly: GCA_013407115.1. NCBI lineage: Eukaryota > Viridiplantae > Streptophyta > Magnoliopsida > Fabales > Fabaceae > Glycine > Glycine latifolia. Next base: position 7,681 of record QARZ01011782.1, read on the forward strand.
TTGTTGTGATTTGAGAATGCCAACATTAACGAATATGTGCCATTGGATAATGTTCTCCATGATATCAGCTTCTGCGTATTTAAATTCAGTGCTCCAAGCTCCAGCTGTGAGCATGTGTTCTATTTTTTTGACGGTAAGGAATAAGTTTGAATAATACTTGAATTGTGTTCTAGTTCTGATTGCTATGATACTAAAGTTAATGTTATCCATTTTTTGTCTTTCTACAAAAATATGGTACCTTTCAGGGATTTAATTTTTATTTGGCTATTTGCCTCCTTTTCTGCGTATTGCATGTCTACTTTGTTGCTGCCCATATAGATTTCGGTCTAGGTCTAGGTAATATTATTGCAATGTGGGAATGCCTTTCTTCCTATTAATGGTTTTGGATCTTATCTGCCCATATTATAAATTTTGGGCTCTTTGGTTTTGTTATTTTGTATCTTGACAATAGTTCAATCATAGTTAATTGGTTATAAATTTCAATGTGTTAAACCTACACAGGTAGAATTTGTTGTTGTGGAACATATCACATATGAGTCATTATTCAAGCTTTATCCAAAGTTTTCAGGAATGATTTGGACTACCAAAACAGAAGTAAAGATTTATATAGTTTTGACATTTCATTTGAGTTGTCATTACTATTATAATTTTTGCTATTATGAGTCCTTAATGACCATATATAGCATTGTAGGAGAAAGAGTTCTTAAAAATATTCCAAATGCCAGTCATTGAAGTGCCAACAAATCTTCCTAATATTTGAAAAGATTTGCTTATTCAAGATTTTGTTGTAGGACATTTAATATTATTTATTTGTTGCTTCTTAAGTATCTTTAGTTTCAATACATTTATTTTTATTTAAGTCATGGGAAATGGGAGCAAGCTCGCTGATAAGTTGAATATATGTTTAGACAAGGTTGTCCTATCTTAGTTGGGGCAACTAGATAATTACAGTGCTCTGTTAAAACAATATGAATCCTAGCATACAGTGTATGAATGGATAAATGTCTAGAAAAAATGAAATCAACTTGTATCACTTTTGTAACTATAATTTTTTTGTTAATTATGGTTCCTATAATTTGGTTTGTGTTTGACTTTTGTCCTTCAAGTTTTTTTCTTCAAGCAAATTAAGTCTCTTAAAAATTTAGCAAATTTGGTCCCCTTGTCAATTTTTTTCTTCTAATCAACACCCTTGATTCTCATTTTCTGCTCAAAATATTTACAAATTAAAACAAAATAAATATTAAAAAATAAAAAAACTATGATGGTTCCTAGAAACCTGTCATAGCAAGCTCAACATTAATGACGGTTTTTCAAAAAACCTTCATAGAAAGTCCATCTTCTATGACGGTTTTGTGGAAAATTGTCATTGATGTGAATCTTTCTATGACTACTTTCGGGAACTATCATAGAATTTTCATTTTTTATGATGGTTTTTGAAAAAAAAAACTCATAAAACTACACCTAAAAATACTTTTATTGTAAAAATGCAATAAATTCTATGACGATTTTGAAACTGTCATGGAAAATAGTCCACATTCTACGACTGTGGATTCTATGATGGTTAAAACTGTCACGGAAGGCCCTAAAGAACTGTCCGGAAAGACCTTATTTGTAATAGTGAGTATCTCATTGGTTTTTTTTAATCAATGGATTAATGCCTATGGAAATCCTTTTTTATTTTTAATTTTATGAACTTCAATTACATTAAATATGTGTTACTTGTATCACTTCTCAAAATTCTAATATGGTACCAATGATTCCATTGTAAAAGAAGAGGATAATTAGTTTTTAACTCTAACATAAGAGTCTCATCGTCTGCTTTTTTAAAACAATCAATTCTTTGAGCTTATGAGATTTAGTCATAACAAATTGATTTTTTTAAAGATCCATGTTCATTATTAATTTGTTAATTTTTGTTTGTCAAGAAATTCACATCCACGACCTCTCTCTCTCTCCTTCTCCATTCAATCACCAAGTCAACCTTATAACTCCTACATCAAATGGGCGTTACTTGTAACTCTTCTCAAAATTTTGTATGGTATTAGAGCTCTCTCATGAAGAGAGCAATTATTCCACTCAAAGAAGGGAAATAGATGGATGCGTGATTGAGCATTTTTAATTTAGTATTTTCCTATTATTCTTAGCTTATTTGACTTATGTTTGACTCTTATTTTCTCACCTTAACTCAGTTTTGGTCTTAGGAACATAATTGGGCTTAATTGATAATTATTGCTTCTTTTTGGATTTTGTGCTTATTTGACATATCTTCCTTGTGTAGGATCTATAGAATTCTATATAACTCCAAATGGAGCATATGAGTTGTCCCTAGAAAGCTAAGAAAAATAGCTACAATTTTGTAAGAAATAAGCTTGGGTCAATTATTCCTTTTTGAGGGTCATTTGAGGCTTGGAAGTCAGAGCCTCTGCACTTAGATTTTGTGTTGCAAAATTGGGCCTTTACATTGTGTAATTAGCTTAATCAGTCCTCTCCTTCTGATAATTCACAGTCTATATTAGTCTACTTAATCAGTTAGTTAGAATCATTTTTGTACAAAACAAAATTTAGAAACTTCTAATGCAAGTTATGGGATCAAACTATTTTTCTCTCTTTTTTTCTCAACTGTTCTTCATCTTTTTCCCTCTCTTCAACTATGTTCTTCTCTCTTCTTGCTCAATTTTAATTTTTCTTCCATTGGTGATGACTATGGAAGGCTAAAAAACTAATCAATTCAAGGATCCTTCTAAGCAATGAGGAATTTGAGTTCTGGTTAAGTATTTCGAATTTTGTGTAAATGTTCATCCTCTTCTCCAATTCTAAGTTTGATTTTCATGATTACGAATGTGTTTAGAATTGGAAACGAATTAGGTTATTGATTAATTTCCAAATCCAAATCTAATCATAGATTGATTGGATGATGTTTCAATCTGATTTGTGATCTTAATGAATTTAGGAATTGATTTGATTGAATCACCTCTAATGACGTTAATTGAACTTTCACAATATGAACATCATATATAGCAAACTATGATAATTCAAATTGCTTGAATTTGGTGAATTGGGTTGATGGTCTTAAATTTGTTTATATTTTGTTTCAAAACTCTATTTTTGTGATTACTCTACATTTCTGTTTATGTGTTTCTACATTTGTTTAATTGTCTTCAAAGTGTTTGTTGAAATCTCCCTTATGGTTTATAAGTGGATTGAAGTCACAACCAAATTGGATTGTATCTCTGAGTCAACCTAGGTTATTTCTGTACTGCAAAATTAATCCTAGTATTATTTGTTTTGAAACGATTTGACAATCGTCATCAAAATTGGGGAGTTAGCTTTGGGTCAAAATTTTCAAATTCAGCCTTTAAATAGGAGTTTTAGTGGTAAGGGCATTTTGTTAATTTCACATGCAACTAGCTAAGAATGGGCTGAAACTTGTCTAGAATGTAGAAAAAATTCATACATCAAGGTGCCCTTGTGAAGAACCAACATAGGCACTGGGGATCCTTTTTGCCAAATTCAATGATCTATACCACTTTTGGAATTTTTTTCTATTTTCATGATTTTTAAAAATCAGCAAAAAATTACCAAAAATCATAAATGATTTTTAGACATTTACTGTGGTGCTTTTTTTTTATAAAATTGTTTGGGCCATTTTTCCATTTTTTCATCATTTCATTAAATATTGTGAATAGTGTCTTTGTAGAGTAGTTGTGTATTATTTATGTTATTCCTATCATTTCTGTCACTAATGAGTTGAGTAGTGTATGAATAGGTCCAAACCAGGTGACTTGCATCCATATGATCTTGAGGTAGATAGGACATTTCATAGGTTGAGTAGAAATAATAGGAGTGTAGTTCTACATAATTGTGTAGTTCTAGATATTAGTATAGTGCATACTGGTTTCATTATTTATTCTGTTTCTGAGCCTGACTTTAGTGCTTCTGAGTCTAAAATTAGTGTTGAGACAATAACTGGTAACAATCAAATTCTTAAGGAATTGGCTACACCTGATATTGTGTATCAACCTTGGTGTATTCAATATCTTGAGACAGATGTTAGTTATGAGCTAAAGTCTGGACTAATCCCATTTGCTTCCAAAGTTTCATGGTCTTGTAGGTGAAGATCCACAAAAGCATCTTAAGGAGTTTCATGTAGTATGTTCCACCGTGCGACCACATGACATTTATGAGGATTATGCAAAGATGAAAGCATTTCCATTCTCTCTTGATGGTGTGGCTAAAGATTGGTTGTACCTTCAACAAGACCTATCAACACTTGGACTGATATGAAGAAAAGATTTTTAAAGAAATTCTTCCCACATCAGGAACAACACCCATTCGGAAAGAAATTTGTGGTATAAGGCAACAACCTAGAGAGACATTATATGAGTACTAGGAGAGATTAAACAAGTTGTGTGCTACCTGTTCTTACCATCAAATTAGTGAGCAATTATTGGTCCAATATTTTTATAAAGGATTGATGTTAATGGATAAAAGTATGATTGATGTAGCCAGTGGAGGTGCTTTAATGGACAAAACTCTTGCTGCAAGACAATTGATTTCCAACATGGCAACCAATTATCAGTAATTTGGTACTAGAATGGCTGCAACATCCAAGACTGTTGCAAATGAAGTTTTTGTTTCTATGAGTACTGATAACCAAAGGCTGGAGAATAAACGTATAGAATTGACATCCCTTGTGTGACAACTAGCCATTGGTCAATAATAGAATGTGATGGCAGCCAATCGACTGAGGTTGTGTGGTATTTGTTATGCACCTGATCATGCAACAGATACATGTCCCACTCTCCAACAAACAAAACATGTTGCTAATGTTTCTGCCATGCAATCTAGAAAACTATTTAGATCTCAACAATAGTAATATAATCCTTACTCCAACACTTATAATCCTGGTTGGAGAGATCATCCAACCTAAGGTATGGTCTTGGTCCACAACAATAGCAACCACTCAGATAGCAACAATATAAACCCTTCATCAACAAATACCAAGCCCCCTCATTCAGACAACAACAACAATTCCAATAGTCTAAACCAACATTTGCACAATTTGTGCAGAACAACATTTTTGGACCCTCCTTAGAGGAGCTGATGAAGCAAATGACAACCAACAAAATATTAAGTTTCAACAAAATATGAGTGCCACCATCCAAGACCTGTAGACTCAGATTAGACAATTAGCTATAACTGTCAACCAGATGCAGCAATAAGTTTCTGGCAACATTCCGGCATAGCCGATTATTAATCCAAAGAGGAATGTGAGTGTTATTACCTTGAGGACTAACAAGGAGCTTCCAAATTCAATAGATGATCATACCAAAATAGATTTTGCACCAAACCAAAATTCCTCTATCTTTTCCTTCTAGATCCATTCCTGCAAAGAAAGTGGAGCTTGATTTTGATCTTCTTGAGACTTTTAGGAGAGTGAAAGTCAACATCCTCTCTTGGATGCCATCAAACATATTCCAAAATATGCGAAGTTTTTGAAGGATTTGTACACCCATAAGAGGAAGCTGAAGGGAAATGAGCAAGAGAAGATAAGAATAAATTTTCTGCACTTATATAGAGCAAAACTGTTATTGCCATTGCACCATCCACCATGCCATATAAGTGCAATGATCTTGGCACTTTCACTATCCTTTGCTCTCTTGATGGTTTTTCAGGATACATGCAGATTCACATTGCACCGATGGACCAGCACAAGACCACATTTACTTGTCCATTTGGCACATTTGCCTACACCAGGATGTCATTTGGCCTCTGCAATGGTCTTGGCACCTTCCAAAGGTGCATAATGAGTATCTTTTTTTTAATTTATTAGAGAGTTACATGTATTGCTTATGGATGATTTCACTGTTAATGGTTCCTTTTTTATGCATGTTTACACAACCTCTCTAGAGTTCATGATTGATGCATTGAGACTAACCTTGTCCTTAACTTTGAGAAATGCCATTTTATGGTACATGAGGGTATAGTCTTAGAGCATTTGGTCTCTGGTAGAGGTATTGACGTCGATAATGCCAAGATTGATGTTATTACTTCTCTACTTTACCCGCTTCTTTGGGGGAATTGAGTTCTTTTCTTGGACATGCAGGTTTCTATAAGAGATTCATCTAGGATTTTAGCAAGATTGCACTACCATTGTCCAAGCTTCTCCAAAAGGACGTAGACTTTATGCTTGACTAGCCTTGTAAAGAGGCATTTGAGGAGTTGGGGAAGGGGCTTACCACCTCTCCTATCATTCAGCCAACCAGATTGGGAGCTTCCCTTTGAGCTCATGTATTGTGCCTCTAAGTATGCACTGGGGGCTATGTTGTCACAAAGAATTGATAGACTATCCTATGTCATTGCTTATGCTTCACGCACTTTAGATGTGGCTCGAGTTAACTACACCACCACTGAGAATGAACTTTTAGCTATTGATTTTGCTTTAGATAAATTCATATCTTATTTGCTTTTGTCCTATATCACTGTCTTTAATGATAATGCAGCTTTGAGGTACTTGTTGAAGAAGCTTGATGCTAAACCTAGATTGATCAGGTGGATGTTTCGTTTCCAGGAGTTTGATATTGAGATTAAAGATAGATGTGGTGCAAAGAACTTGGTTGCTGATCATTCAAGTAGGATTTAGGGACATGTTGATTCATTTCCTATTAGGGATAATTTCCCTGATGAGCATTTGATGCATTTGCATTCATTACATATTACACCTTGGTTTGCTGACATTGTGAATTCATTGTTGCATTTGTTGTCCCACCTCATGCATCTAGGTCTCAAATACATAAACTTAAGGTGATGCTAAATATTATGTGTGGAATGATCCTTATTTGTAGAGGTTTAGTAGTGATCAAGTGATTTGTAGATGTGTGCCAGATCATGAGATTTGGTCTATTCTTCAGTTTTCTCATGGCACACCTATCGACGGTCATTTTGGTCCTCAACGAATCACTAGGATGGTGTTGGACTATGGGTTCTATTGGACCACTATTTTTAGAGATGCTCATCATTTTTCCACTACTTGTGAGCAGTGTCAGAGAGTGGCAAGAACCATTACACATAGGCATAAGATCCTTTAGCAACCCATTATTTTCTGTGAGATTTTTTATGTTTGAGGTTTTAATTTTATGGGTCCATTTCCTGTTTCTCATGGTTTTTCATATATCTTGCTTGCTATTGATTATGTTTCTAGATGGGTTGAACCTAAGGCCACCAAAACTAATGATTCTAAAGTTGTTGTGGATTTTGTGAGATCTAACATTTTTTACAAGTTTGGTGTGCATAGAGCCATTATCAGTGACTAGGGGAGCCACTTTTGTAACAGGTCATTGGCATCCTTGCTCCAAAATTATGGGGTAGTGCATAGAGTGGCTATAGCTTATCATCCCCAAACAAATTGGCAAGTAGAGGTTTTTAATAGAGAGATCAATCAAGTGTTACAGAAATTAGTGGAGCCCAACAAGAAGGATTAGAGCAAGCTACTTGAAGATTCTCTACGGTCTCACAAGAATGCTTGCCGAACACCTTTGGGGATGTCACCCCTATAGGGTAGTTTTTGTAAAGGCATGCCACCTTCCGGTGGAGATTGAGCATTGTGCTTATTGGGCGGTGAAGAGTTGTAACATGCATTTGATGAAACGACTGTGGAAAAGAAGCTTTAATTGCAAGAACTTGAGGAGATCTGTTTAAAAACCTATGAGAAATCCAAGATTTACAAGGACAAACTAAAGAGGTTTCATGACTCTAGGATTCTTAGGAAGGAGCTCCATATTGGCCAAAAAGTATTCTTGTTTAACTCTCGACTCAAGCTTATTATTGGTAAACTTTGATCTAGATGGGATGGACCTTTTGTTATTACTAATGTTTATCCCTATGATGCAGTTTGTAACGACTCACCTCGTCGCTACGATATCACTACTCTAAACGTGTAATTTCAATTTTAAATGAAAACTTCCATTAATTTGATTATGAAAATGAGGGTAAATTTTTCGCGATAATACACTCACCAGACATATATATATATATATATATATATATATATATATATATATATATATAT
>QARZ01011786.1:0-14342 GCA_013407115.1 Glycine latifolia
CAGCCCAATATCTTATCCATCAGAAGATAAAAGATATAACAAATATTCAGATGATCAAATATCTCGGCCAAAGATAATGGGCCTCAACCACCATTCACCAAGGCCCAGGTTAGTATCCTATAAATAGAACATCCTCCCTGGAGAAAGGTACACACAATTCTGACTCTCTCTTTTCCTTTCACACAGCACACACTGCACGCCACTCGTGTTGTGTTTCCCCTTTGCTGTGATATTCTTCCTGGAGGTGCTTCATCTCCATAGGCATCTTCAGAGAGGGAGAGTTTGATCCTACATCAATTACCCAACATTCTTGTTGGACATTTCTGTTCTCTTTGAGCAGAACACATACTGATCACATAACTTTTAATGAATATTTATGTCTAAAATACCCTCATCTTCTTCCTCAAAATCACATCTTAGATTTTACGAACCCTCATCTTCTTCAACAACCCCTCTTCACTTATCACCATCACATCCTTCTCCTCCTCCTCTCTCTCTCCCACTGCAGCATCATCTCTTCCTCCTCATCGTCGTCCTCGCCCACTAACACGGCGTCCGGGCGCACCCACTCCCGTTGAAGCAACCACCATCACCATAGTCGCCACCATATCCACTTCCACCACTTCCTCGGCCCCGTCGTACCTTTGACCACCATCACTACTGCATTTGGTTTCCTTGACACTAGTGTCATAAGGTAAAAGTAATGTATAAAAAGAGAGGGGTATCAGATGCAGGGTGCGAGTGTAATTTATTCTAACGGACAATTTCGTCTGCTCAGATATTTCAATTGACGTTAATTAACGACGTCGGGTACAATTTGAGAAAAACATAGGGAGTGCGAGTATAATTTACTCAAAATTATTTATCATTAGTTTTTTTTAAAGTGAAAAAGGACACATAAGGTAGACAAAAAAGCTCGAATATAACTCTTATTCAAAATAAAAATGTCTTTCTAAAATTTACTTTAGGTTTCACTCACTATTGACCGACCTTGGACAAGCCATAAAGATATTGATATCATACATTCCAAATGAAATAGGGTAGCATAGCCTAACCTGCATAGGATCTTGAAATACCAATATATTGGTTTTGTTGGTTCTTGTAGGAGATGTGAAGGATGCAGGTATAAACAGGAGTCCAAGTGCATATCTGCAAAACCCTGCAGAGGAGAGAGCAAGATATCCCACAAATGTTGACACACAAATGACCCTTTTGAGGTTTGTCGATGGAGCAAGTGGTAAAAATATTGGAGCATTCAGCTGGTTTCCAACACATGGAACCTCCATGAGCAATCAAAATAAGCTTATTAGCGGAGATAACAAGGGTGTTGCTGCTAGACTCTTTGAAAATTGGTTTGCTTCTCAAAACAATTCTTCTATCACCAATTCAACAGTACCAGGTATCTTAAAATTTTGGGCTCATTTCATTAACCTCTCTCAAGGTTGATACGCTTGTTTTTAAAATTATATATAACTTTTCAATATATCAGAATTGGTAAAAGTTTAAGGAAAGTAAGTATAAGTTTTCAATAAAAAAAAATGTAAATCCTACTGACACTAACTTTTAAATATAAATGCTACCCAAAAAAATTGAAATCTTAGATGGATAAAGATTAAAAAATCATGTCATAGCTTAAGCTATTTATACTTCTTTTTCTTTTAGTCCTAACCTATTTATACTTCTAGTTTGATGGATACACCAAATTAATTACTGTTGTCAGTGTGTATTTGGACACACGTCCAAATACACATGTACGCAAAAATAATCTAATCACATCAATTTTGTTCAATTACACATCAGATGTGTTGTGTATTAATGCTTTTATGTGACGTGCATATATACAAGATTGATGTGAAGACAAATATTCTGTAAATTGGTTGATGATTGTCAAATTCGTGAACCAAATTGATAGTGATTGTCAAATTCAAGAACTAAGTTTATTGATTTTGTAATGTTAAGGACAAAATTGATTGGTAGTGCCAATTTCAGGGATTAAAATGATTTACAATTGTGAAAGTCAGAAACTAAATCGGCTGATGCATAGTAAAGTCATGAACCAAAATAACCACAGTAGTCAAATTTATAAATCAAATTGATGAATTGTTAAATGACCAACAGTTACTAATTTCAAGAACTAAAATTTCTTTTTCATGATTTTAATTACTCAAGTGACGACTGGCTGGAATTAATTTGATAGTTGACTCTCTAAGTTCGGAAACACATTTTGGGCTTAAAGGGCACATTGAACACATTTTTACACGTTATTTTTGGAGAGTTAGAGCTAAAACGTTGTGCACTATATTAGTTGGTGATGTTAATAAATCCAAATATCTTAAAACTTAGACTATTAAATAGATGTCAAACTATTAATTCTATTATGGGTTTTGGACCTAACTGAATATCAAAAGTTAGTTTATAGAGTAAGGGTTGTCTCCCATTCCGTTAATGGATCTACGATAGGGTTAGTACCATCTTAGAATTTAACTCAATCTCAAAAGCTAGTTCAGAGGATGAAGGTTGTTCCCCACTTATTTACTTTATCTTGGCATTATCTCTAGTCAATGTAGGACTTTGGTTTTTCCCAATAACTAATCCTACTCTAAGTGAACAAAGGAGATTGAGCTTCCAGAGAATTTCGTCTTAATGCTTGTTTTAATTAATTTTATGAAGAGATTGACATTGATTTCAGTATTATAATAATGATGGATAATGCAGATATTGGACAACTAGTGAAGAAAGCACAATCAATTAAGACCACAGGAGGAAAGGATTGCAAGAAACAAGCAAGCCAAGCGTCCAAGGTGATGAAGAATGACGGATCCTTATTTGTTGGAGCATTTTGCCAATCAGATGTTGGAGATGTGTCACCAAATGTTCTAGGAGCATTTTGCATCGACAGTGGAAAACCTTGTGACTTCAACCGTTCTTCATGCCATGGCAATGACCAACTTTGTGTAGGCAGGGGACTCGGGTAATGAGTCTCTCTGATCAAAGATGAGGTCTATGCATGAATGCTTGTTTTTCAAGAAAACACAAAAATCTTTTAAATAGTTGCTGGCATGCCATACTTGTGTCAAACACATTCATGTCAGCCACTACATGAAACTTCAAATATTTAGTCATATTATCCTACAACTGGTTTCACATAAAAAAATATACTACATCCAGATTTTTATTATAAGATCCAAATTAAAAATATAGTTTAATCCTTTTTATAAGGTCCAACTAAAATGCCTCATGTATTATTTTTTCATAAAAATACCATTCATTAAAATTAATTATAAAATGACGTGATAGTGAAAGAAACATAACTCATTAACATTTATTAATTTTGTTTAACTTGTTAACAAATGAAAAATTATGTTAAATATAACTATTATAAAAGTCGACAAATTTATTATACATTATAGTTCGTGACTGAATGATAGTATATTAGTGTATATACTATTTACTTATTGTATAATCCCTTTTACTTTTATTTTGTTTAAAAGTTTGATATTAATACAAATTCTAATACGACATTAATTTGATAATAGTAGCATCTTATATTAAGTCTCTTATTTTTTTTTTAAAATATGAATTCTCTCCTTTGATTTAAATTTCTTATTTCTTGTTAATTTCTTATTTCTTATTCCTTTGATAGAAACTCGTGTCCTTTAACTAGGTAATTCATGATTTGAATTCTGATTGGTTCTTGAATATGAAATAAAAGATATTCTTGTATAGACACATACCTAACACCTCACTCTTACATACAACTAATTAAAAGCTAACGGGTGCTAAAATATAAGGAAATAATATTATTCATTAATAGATTTTCTATGTATTTTTAATAGATGATTGAAATATATATTTTTTATGTATTTTTAAAATATGTTTTGTAAATTATATGATATAAAAATATATAATATAGTAATAAAATTTTATTTGTTATTAATAAAATTATTAAACTCATTCAACAATAAATTATTTGTATCTAGAGTTGATAACAATTGTGAGCAAATACTACTTATATAATATATTTTGTTTATATTTTTAAATTTATATTATATAAAATATATTAAATAGATTAGAATATATATTTAAAAATATGTATATATATTCATTTTAAAATACATATAAAATGTATTATAAATTATATTATAAAATATAATGAAAAAGATATAAAACATATTAATAAAAAATTCGTTATTAATAAAATTATTAAAACAGTTCAACAATAAATTATTCATATCTAGAGTTGATAGCAAATGTGGTCAAATACTAATTATATAATATATATTTTCTTATTGAATGATTTTAATAATTACTAATAGCTAAAAAAATTAATTAATATATTTTATATAATAGAATTTATAAATATATTTTATATAGATTTTAAACATATGAATACTAAGTTATTTAAAATCTATTTTATATATTTCATATAATCTAGTTAACAAAATACATATAAAATATATTTATAAAATTTTTGGTTTTGTTTTGTTTTGATTTTTAAGTATGATTTAGTTTTGTTGGTTATGTATTTTTATTTTATTTTAATGAAATATAATAAGAGAAATTACTTTTTTTATTTAACATATCTTTATAAGATAAAATATTTATCAAAGAAAACTAATTATATCATTTACCTTATTTGAAGGAATGAAATTAAAGCATATAAATGAAAAATATTTTTCTAATATTTTATCATTTGTCAATTTTTTATTGGTTGTGTCTAAGAATGAGGTATTAGGTGTGTACCTACACAAGAATATCTCATGAAATAAATCTTATTGAAAGAAAAATATACATGTATGCTCATGATCCCAACAAGGAATAACCTCATATTAATATCATGGTCAACACAAAAAGTAGTGTCTTATAAATTTTAAAAGATTTAAATATATTTTTGTCCCACAAATTTAATTCAATGTTGCATTTGCTCCCTTAAAATATAGTACTAAAATTTGCAATATGTCAATGAATAATTACCAAAATAATGTATATATTGTATTGTATGTATCCTTGTTTTGTATGTGCTTTGTTTATTGTTTCCTGTGATTATAGAAAAGGATGTGCTTATAATTTTGCATGGAACAGGTACCCAGACGAAATATTGAGCACAAAGATTATAGGTGAAAGGCAATTCAAAACTGCTGTGGAACTGTTTGAGTCTACTTCAGAGGAACTGTCAGGGAAGATTGACTACCGCCATGTGTAGCTGAACTTCACAGACATTGAAGTTGAATTGGACAGCAACAAGGTGGTTAAAACTTGCCCTGCAGCACTTGGTCCTGGTTTTGCAGCAGGCACTACAGATGGCCCAGGTGTTTTTGGGTTTCAACAAGGTGATACAAAGGTAAGTGCCTTTATTATCTTGCATACATACAATTGCTTCCCAAGCAATGATGAATTTGTGATTGCGGGCCTTGTTCATATTTTACTTTTACATTATGGATTGAACTGTCTGCAATACAACCGGTGCATGAAGCAGAATAAGATGGTACAGGAATTTTCACTTTGAATTTGTACGTAAAGCACTATTTTGGTCTCAACCCTCCGATTCATTAGGGAAAGAGATACTGACTAATTCAAAGTTCGATCGAGAAGTAAGTAAAATCTGATTATGAATTATTTCGGCTGAGGATCGAACTTGAGTACTACCTGAATGATTCAACCTTAACTTTGACCATTGACCACTTGTGTCCAATCATTTGTTCGTTCAGGAGATATGTAAAGCATTTGAAACCTATACAAAAAGTCCAAAAATAAAAATTTCAGGCTATCTTTCAATCCCAATGATCATGGGTTACTAAGTTTCTAGTAATGTATAACCGATGGGGAGTTGAGGAACACAGGTTTTCTCTCTTTAGTTTTGTATGATTGTTAATTGAAATGGGTAACAAACATGCATACACATAGGAGACATCAAACGAGAGAATTGGTAATTGTTTATATAACAGTGAAAGAAGTAAATATTAACCATTTAATCTTGTCATATATAGTCTAAATTAAAACACAAAAAATAGTCACACGACATTTCAAATGATCATATGACTTTAAATAGCATTTTATCTTGACTATCCTAGTATTGTATGTGTTCCGTTTATGAGAAATAGAATGTACCCAGCGAGATTTACTGGGATTTGCTATGGGATCGAGCTCTCCCTCTCTGAAGATGCCTATGGAGATGAAGCACCCCCAGGAAGATGATCACTGCCGGAAACAACACAAGTGGTGTGCTGTGTGTGCAGTGTGAATGGAAAAGAGAGAGTCAGAATTGTTGTGTACCTTTCACCATGATTGTTACTGTATTTATAAGGCAATACCTGGATCTTGTTGGTTAAGGCCCATTATCTTTGGCCGAGATATTGGGATATTCGTTCTATCTTTCTGTTGCAATATTTGTTATATCTTTTATCTCTTGGTTGTTGCACAGTTTGAACATTTGAATGGGCCTATCCGTAACAGATGCCCCATAGTCCGGTTATCTAGTACTTTGGATGATTGGGGTGTATAAATGGATAGGTCTGAGCTGAATTGAATCCGGGAATGTCATGCCGACGTTAGTTACTATATGTTGCCCCATGCCGAGATAATTAATCCGTCTTTTAGAAACTAGTGTTTTTAACAAATGCCGAGCTAACTATTGCCGAGATGGATTTCTTATGCTTATCCCTTGCCGAGGTAATAGCTTGTCTTCCGAAGCTTGTTAAAGACGTTTCCAATTGCCGTCGAGTTGCCTCTTGTCTTTTCAACAGCAGTTTAAATGATTATCATCGTAAAATGAAATGCATCCCTCTTCATAAATGACGTGTGTCTCGATCATTTAATGCACTTATTTCTTTGCACGTTGTAATCATTTCTTTTTGTGATAAGGACATTTTTTACCCTTCCACGTCTTTTCATCTCTAATTTTTTCGAATGCCTTCTAATCTTGGCAGTTTATATTTTCTGCTTATCTACTCTTAGTGCTTCCACTTCCTTCCTTCACTTTTGCCATTCCCGCAATCTCTTCTCCTTGCTTTGTGGCTTTCATTTGCGCGTCTTATTCCTTTTCCTCGCTCAGTATCTCACCAGTTTCCTTATTCCAGGTATTGTCGATTTCCTCTTTCATGTTCATCTTTCATTTACCCTTATTTTAATTTTATGTGAATATATCCTTCATCTGTGATTTCTGTTCTTCCTCTGTGTCCTTGTTTTACAAACCCTTTCCATGAACTATTCTGCGGAAGAAGAGGCACGCATTCGTAAAATTGTCCCTCCTCGTTCCGCATTTTGGTTTTTCAGTCTCCCTATTCCTGATGAGGAGAAAGAAAAAGCTATTCTGCATATTCCATCTGGTTCTAATAGTTCTAGAGCCAATATCCCCAAACCTCTCAATCCTTCGAGAGCAGAGTTGTCATCTAGTTTATCTCAAACTGAGCGTAGGATTTCCGCTCAGACCCCCATATCTTCAAGCAATATTCCTTTAGGTGTTTCTAAAACAGATAATGTACCTGAACGACATTTTGAAACTCGATTCGAACCCTGTTCGAAATGTCTTGACGATTTTTTCTATTTCGTTAGCATCGATCATAATCATCAGGCTGACGCTGTACTTGACAACTGTCGGCATAACCCTATTGTTGTCCCCAAACCTCCTCTACAAAGAACCAACATTTTGATTTCTAGTAGATCAAATTTAGGGACCGAGGTGCCGATTTCTACCAATACCCCTGCGTCGGTCCAAGCTTCATCAAACATTAGTTTTCTCATGACCAGTTTCCCAGGTATTTTACTAATTACCATTTTTTTTCTTTTTACTTTCGTAGGTAATCATGGACTCATCTATTTTGGAAGTTGTTGAGGAATCCTCTGCCGGGTCTCAATCTCAAGCTATTCCTCCTACTCTGACCAATAAGTATCCCTGGGTAACCCACGAGGTGTTACGTACTACCTCGGTCTTGGATTTCGAAAGTGTTGCCATTATTCCTATTGGAATTCAAGAGGGTTTTAAAATTTGTGCTCCCCGTCCAGACGAGCCTATTTGCTCTTCTCGTGAAGGGAATAGTCTCGATTTCTTTTTCTTTCATAAAGATGTAATAACCCGTTTAGGAGTTCAATTCCCTCTCACCGAATTTCAAATGCAAGTGTTAGATTACCTACGCGTTGCCCCTTCTCAACTTCACCCCAATAGTTGGGCGTTTATGCAGGCCTTTGAGTTCTTATGCCGAGAATTAGAAATATCGTGCACTCATCCTTTGTTCTTTTATTTCTTCACTGTTCAAATTAGTCGATCTGGTAAGGAACCTGCCAACAGAAAAGGGTGGGTCTCCTTCCGGGGTCGCAATGACCGTGGTCATGCTGACCGTCGACTTTTTTCCTTGTTCGCCGAATCGTTCAAGGGCTTTAAAAACAAGTTTTTTAAAGTCATTGTTGACCCAGGCCATCATCCCTTTTTCCTTCACAATTCGGATCCGTTTAGCTGGAAATTTCCCCCATATTGGACTTCTGTCCACTATGATTTTCCTCCTTCTTATTACCGAACCAACGAGGCCCAGATGTCAGATTCAGATTTGTCCTCTGCGGCTCGTATAATGTCTTTCAAAGAGTCAAAGAAACTTCCTTCGATAACTTATTATATCCAGCGTGGTTAGTTTGGATTTCCTTTGAATATTATAGGAATAAATATCATCTCTTGTTTAACTTGTGCATAAATGTTTTGTAGCTGTTGAAATGGACCCTGCTCCCGTCCGAAGGCCCGACCACCTCGTAGCCTTCCATTCGCATAAGAAACGGAAGGCTACAGGTGGGAAAGACAAAGCAAAGGTAGTCGAGGTTGCTGATCCCGAGGTAATGGCTACCTTAGACATTCCTGCCCCAGTCCTTCCTTCGTCCGAGATGCCAGTCATTGATCTTGATGATCCTCCTGCCAACGTAACTCCTGAAACTCCTACTCCTGCTGCCCAGCTATCAGAACCCCGAGTTGCTGACGTATCTATTCCTCCGCCCAATGCTTCTGAGGAACTCATTCAACTGGCACCCCAAACTCTCTGGGATAAGGGTGTTACACAAGAATTTTTCAAAGTTGCTCGAGCACCGAGAAGATATTTCGAGCTGGTTCCTTTTAATGCGATGGAAATGAAAGAATTAAGCATGATCGAGTTACCATCTCTGAAGAGTGGTACCTTGGTCGAAAGTCTGTTTACTTTGAACAGAAAAGCTTGCCGAGTAAATGCTGGCCTTGAAGCTTCTCGAAGGGAAAATTTACAACTTCAACAAAAACTTGACCAAGCCAATGTGAAGACGGCTGCGCTAGAGGCATTGGTCACGGAGTTAGAGGTTATCCGCGCCGATCTGGAGGCCTCCCGAGCTGCTGCAAAGGAAGCTCAAGAGTTATTGGCCAAAGTGACCTCTGACCTTGAAGCTTCTCGAACCGAGCTTGGGACCTTCAAGGTTGAAGCCGAGGCCTATCGAGTGAAGATGGAGCTTGAAGTGACCTCGTGTCATGATAAAGTCCAAACTGCTCTCGTCCGGTGTAACAAATTAATTGCTCTTGAAGCCAAGAAGGCCAAAGAATTGGATGAAACACTGGACGAGCTTATCTTTGTTAGGTCACAATTAGCTCGGTCTATTGAGGCTTCTTTTAACAATGCCTTAGAGCAAATTCGTTTGTTGAACCCTGGTCTCGATTTGAACACCTCAGGTATGCACTTTAAAGCTTATGTTGGTGGTGATAAGTTATTAACTATTTCAGATAGTGAAGACGAGCCAAGTACAACTAGCTTACCTGACGGGGACGCGGACCAGGGTGATTCTTGAAGGGCCGGGATGCCGGTTTCTTATGTAATTTTGTTGGATACTTAGAACAATATTTTTGCCATCTTTTTAATTTTAGTTCTTCATGCTTTTCTGAACAATGTTATTTGTTGCGTTATGATTTAATCATATTAGAGGCTTTATCGTTGCCAATGTTTCGAATATCGTTTTTGGCTCCAATGGCCAAGTATTCTAATCGGATCATTATTTCGAATATCGTTTGTTTTCGGAATCAAGTTCCTGTCCTTGTAACTGTTAAATGTATCTCGTAATATTAATCTGAGGATGTAATTCTTTCGATATAGTCGATGATTCATCCATAAATAATTACGCCGGTTTGATCAAGACCGAATTTATACATAACAACGACTAGGCTCTCAAAAAATTGTGCACAATGTATGATATAACATCCTTATGAGGATTTTATTTATTCTTCGAAGATTATTCAGATTCGTGGTATCAATGGAAAATTTATACCGGGTTTTTGTTCCTCGGCTTACATATCCCATGAGAAACACATGAATACATTTCAAATTCGTGGTATCAATGGAAAATTTATACCGGGTTTCTATTCCTCAGCTTACATTACCAATGAGAAACACATGAATATATAGATCACGGTCTCTATGAAGGATTCACCTGGATTCTGGCTATAGATAAACACGTGAAATTATTAATTTATAATCTCGGGCTTATTGCCGGGAGATAAACGATACTCCACGAGCTCGGGCTAGTTGCCGGGGGATACGTGGGTCTTTTCAGCTATAGTATCTTTTTAGCTTGTCGACATTCCATGTCCGCTTGACCTGCTTGCCTTCCAAGGTTTCTAAAACGTAGGCTCCTTGCCCCAAGTTTTGGGTGACCCGATATGGTCTTTCCCAATTGGGTGCCAATTTTCCATCTCGGGCATTCTTGTTGCCGATGTCCGCACGTCGTAGTACGAGATCGCCTTCCTCGAAGGATCATGGCCTTACCCTTTTATTAAATTTTCGAGCCGAGATCTCCTTCATGTGTAGATCTCGGTGATGTGCTGCAATTCGGACTTCTTCTATCAAATCTAGCTCGACAGCTAATGCCTTATTGTTGTCTATATGCGACATTTGCCTCCTCCAAGATGGTTGGCCGATCTCTACAGGTATCATGGCCTCGCATCCATATGTCATTCTGAATGGAGTTTCACGGGTGGCTGTTTGAGCTGTGGTTCTGTATGCCCATAAGACGTAGTAAAGTTGCTCGACCCAATTCGGGCTGGCCTCTAGCATTCATTTTTTCAATCCGCCCAGAATGACTTTGTTCGCTGCTTCCGCCTGGCCATTAAACTGTGGGTGTTCTACCAACGAAAAGTGATGTTTTATGTGGAGTCCGACCATCATTTCTTGGATGTTTTTGTCTGTGAACTGTGTCCCGTTGTCGGTGACGATTTCTGCCGAAATTCCGAATCTTGCTATTATACTGCGTTCAAAGAATTTTTGAACACGGGCTGAGGTGATAGTAGCTAGAGGTTCGGCTTCGATCCATTTAGTAAAGTAATCCACAGCTACTATTAACCACTTCATTTGTCCTTCCGTTGCTTTAAATGGTCCTAAAAGATCCATTCCCCATTTAAAGAAAGGCCACGGTGCTGTGATTAATTTCAACTCGGATGGAGGAATCCATAATATCCGTGCATGTTTTTGACAGGTGTCACATTTCTTTACGTGCTCTGCTGCGTCCGCTTGCATCATCGGCCAAAAGTATCCGGCACGAAGGGCTTTTAATGCCAAAGCCTTCGCTCCCATATGCTGGCCGTTAATACCCTCATGTATCTCGGTAAGTACGTACTCGGTTTGGTCGGAACTTAAGCATAATAATAACGGGGTATGAAGACCTCGTCGATATAGCTCACCGTCAATGATTGTGTACATGGACGCATCTCGGGTTAACCTTTTTGCTTCTATTTTGTCGTCCGGGACTATCCCTTGTTCCAAATAATTTATAATTGGTCTTCTCCAATCTTCGGCTATTAAGACCACCATAATGCATGTAGGTTGGGTGAGTTCCTGTTGAATGATTGTTCTGTGATTACCTGTTCCTTTCGTACTTGCTAGCTTCAACAATATGTCGGCTCGGGTATTTTCTTCTCTTGGAATATGGGCTATGGTGAATTCATCAAATTCAGATATTATTTCTTTGACTTTAGCAAGATATTTTGCTAACAGAGGGCCCTTGGTTTGATACCACCCTACAATCTGTGCTGAAACCAATTGTGAATCAGTGAAGACATTCACTTTCAATGCTCCCTACTCTCTGGCCTGGTTTAACCCGGCAATCAGTGCTTCATATTCTGCTTGATTGTTAGACGCCGGAAAATTGAGCTGCAATGATTGTTCGAGTGACACTCCCTCGGGATTTTCAACAATGATCCCGGCTCCGCTTCCTTTAGAATTAGATGACCCATCAACATATACTTTCCACACATTATTTTTTGTCTGGGTGGAAAATGCCGGGGTCAGCTCAACCATGAAGTCGGCCAGAGCTTGAGATTTGATTGCTTGGCGAGCTTCATACTTGATATCGAACTCGGATAACTGAATGGCCCAATTCATCATTCTCCCTGCTAAGTCCGGCTTGTGTAGTACCTGTCGGATAGGCTGATTTGTTCTTACCACTATAGTATGGCTTTGGAAATATGGACGAAGCCTCTTAGCCGTTGTGAGCAAAGTGAAGGCCACTTTTTCGAGCTTTTGGTAACGCAGCTCCGAGTTCTTGAGAGCTCGGCTTACAAAGTATATCGGCAACTGACACTTATCCACTTCTCGGACTAGAACTGCGCTTATGGCTTCTTCCCCTACTGCAAGGTAGAGGATAAGTGTTTCTCCATTCTCCGGCTTCGAGAGAACTGGGGGCGAAGCCAAACACCTTTTTATTTCCTGAAAAGCTTCTTCACATGCCTGGTTCCATCCTATATTGGCTTCCTTTTTTAATAACTTGAAGAATGGAAGGGCCTTTTCTGCGGACTTTGGGAGGAACCGTGTTAAGGCCGCCATTCTTCCCGTTAGTTGTTGAACTTCTCGTTTGTTGGCAGGAAATTGCATGTCGAGTACAACTTTGCACTTGTCTGGGTTTGCCTTTATTCCTTGGTGTGTTAACATAAACCCTAGAAATTTCCCAGCTTTTACCCCGAACGCGCATTTTAGTGGATTCAAACAAATACTGTGTTGCCTCAGTTTGCAGAACGTTTCTTCTAGATCTTGGATATGGTCTCCATTTACGTCTGTCTTAGCGATCATGTCATCGATATATACTTCGATATTGCGCCCGAGTTGATCGCTGAAGACCTTATTCATCATTCGTTGATAAGTAGCCCCTACATTCTTCAAACCAAATGGCATCACCTCGTAACAGTAGTTTGCTTCAGTGCCTCGAAATGCTATTTTCTCTTGATCTCCCGGGTACATCGGTATCTGATTATATCCAGAGTAAGCATCCATAAAAGATAACGACTGAAATTCGGCAGAATTATCGACTAGCTGGTTGATACTCGGCATCGGATAAGAGTCTTTTGGACAAAACTTGTTCAAATCTGTGTAATCAACACAAACTCGCCACTTTCCATTGGACTTCTTCACCATCACCACATTAGAGAGCCAAGTGGTGTACTGTATTTCTCTTATGAACCCGGCCTCTAGCAATTCCTTGATGTGTTTCTCCAACGCCTGTCTTCTGTCCGGGCCGAGCTTCCTATTTTTCTGTGCCACTGGTTTGGAGTCAGGGTACATGGCTAGTTTATGACAGCAAAATGTGGGGTCGATTCTGGGAATCTCGGAGGCTTTCCAAGCGAATACATCCTGATTCTCCCTTAGGCATTGGATTAGCTTGCCTTTGGTTCTTGAATCATTCTGTTTGCCTATCTTCATGATTTGTTCTGGAAATTCTCCTATCTGAATATTTTCAAGCTCGTCCACTGGTTCCGGTCTCCATTCTTCGATATCTCGCATATCTAATTCAACAAGATTGACCGACTTACGAGGTGCTTGCTGCCTTGTTTGTTGTTCTGATGGATCTCCTTGCCGAATCCGAGGTGGAGAAGATGGGCCGCCCTCAGTTTCTCGGATCGTATTGAAATAACATTGTCGAGACTCCTTCTGATCACCGCAGATTGTAATAACTCGGCCAAGGTGTCCAATCATCTTCATCTTCTGGTGCTTGGTGGACATCAATATATCCCATTTATGAAGTGTTGGCCTGCCTAATATGATGTTGTACGGTGAGGTGAACTCGCTGACGGTGAATGTGACTCGGCCCGTCCTGAAACCTTCCCTTGTTCCCAACGTCAGTTGGAGGTCAATTGCGCCCTTCAAACTGGTGCCTCCACCATTGAAACCGATTAGCATGGTTTGACACGGTTTTAAGTCCTCCTCCTTTAGGTTCATCTTTTGAAATGCACTCAAGTTAATGATGTCGGCCGAGCTACCATTATCAACAAATATTCTTTTAACTCAGAAATTCGCCACGGTCCCCGTTATGACAAGACCGTCTTCGTGTCCGGGCACTACGCCTTTCATATCGTCTTCTGTGAA
>QARZ01011920.1:0-12046 GCA_013407115.1 Glycine latifolia
TTTCCTATTATCTTTCTATAATATCTCTCTCTCCATATCTTATCTATCATCATATCTTATCTACCCATATTACTCCTTTTAAAATTCAAACTACATAATATAATATCTATTTAAACGTTTATCCTAACATTTATCATATTGAATTGGCTAAAGGTGCTTATAGGGATAACCCTTTTAGTCTTTCAAGGAACAGCATGCTACGAGAAAGTAATGTCAAAAAATTTGTTAAAAACAGCTTTGCAAATAATGAGGCCTGCATACTATACCGGGATTGATACATGAGGTGGGGATCATATAGATTTATCTATTTTGCTTTTCATTTCTTAATATATTTATTTTTGTCATTCATGTCATGAGGTGTGGCTAACTTTTTGACAGGGATTTAAGTTAAGACTTGTGGGTCATTATATATAATGGTGCTATTGCTTCTTTATTGGCAATAATGATACATAGAAAATCATCAAAGGAGCTGGGTTTTAGTCCTTTAAAGCATTGTATCTGCTGTTGGATATGGAACTCCACCATGTGTCTCTAGAGAACTTGCTGAAAGCTGCTGTCAGCTGCTGTCTATGTATCAACAGTTGTGATGCAGGCATGTGATTGCATTGGACAATGTCTGTTTAACAATATGTTATCTGGAAGAAAGTAATTATATCTATGGTTTCTTGTTATGAGTAATATTCTTTTATTAAGTTTTGTCTGTAGTTATCTATTGTGTTTCCTTATGACTTATTGTTTTTGGAAATGTATAGGGAGTGAAACTACGAATTTGTAAAATAGATTTATGCTGAAGTAATTACTAGGTGAATATTTTAAATGAGCAAAATAGAGTTTGTTCATAAAAGTACTAAAGCGGATACTCATAATCGTTGGGTAATATTTATGCTGATGAATAAATAAGAGAGCTTTTTAACTATAAAGGAGCAAAAAAACTCTTCCAATTAACTTCAATGAAACCTTTTTTTAATAAGTGACTATAATAAGTAAATTACGTCTTAAAATACTTGAATAACTCGTCAACCATTCTTATGACAGTTGAAAAATTAATCACTAGCAACATTCAGATTAGAATGAAGTGTGATTTGTCAAGTGAAGTAAAACATAAACAAATTGATTTCCCTGGAATTTCTGGGACTGATTAGCATTTGAGTCCATGTGCATCCAATGGCTTCATTCACAACCTTCACCAAAAAGTAATTTCCAGCCAATTATTTCCTCTGAAAGTTTCTGTAGTGTGCAAAGCACTTGTGCAATTTGATTTTAAACATTATATCCTTAGGTACATTCCATAAAACATACTGTACTGTTTTTTTTCTTTAGGAGATATTGTTTTGTTGAAGGAAGGGACACTGTGACAGTAGAAGCAAGCAAGAATTGGAATTGGAATTGGAATAAATCCTCCTCCTTCCAAGACAAAGGAGTGAGAGGTTGAGCGGAACTAGGCTAGCAGCAGTTTTCACACAAACCAAAACCAAAACCAAAATAAAAACTGTAGTTGTCAAAGTAAAAATATTTAGATTCATTTATAACAACAGTATAATAATAGGGGAATATAAATATTAGTTTATTTTTATGTACTGCAAGTAAAAACATTACACAATTAACTGATAAAAAATCATGATAATAACTTAATAAGTATGATTTTAAAATAATTAATATAAAATTATTAACTTAATTATTGTATATTATAATTTGATTAGATAATAATGTAAAAACAATTTATAATGTCAGTACATAAATTATTTACTCATAATTATTGATAGAAATGAAATCATTATTACTTATTTGTGTTAAAATTTCTTTGACAAACCGCTTTATTTGAAAAAACATTTTTTTTATAAATGTTATTCTAGAAAGGGAGGTGTTGAGTTTGCTATTTTTTTAATGGTTATATATTATTTTACTTAAAAAATGAAGTACACACACTGGTTGGACACAAACATAATGAAAAAAGAAACATTAAATTTTTTTAAACAAAAATAAATAAATTAAAGGCTTAATTTAATTAAGATATTCAAACAATTTAACTTTAACTCTTCAATTTATTATGTATTTCTTGGGTGTCTTTGTTACTTTATTTTGTGAAACCTGGTGTTGAACTCCATTTATACAAATTTATATATAACCTGCTAAATAAAGTGTAAAGATTTTTTCTAAAAATATTTGTTTATACATTGAATGTGAAGTCTATTGTGATTATGTTTCTTTTAAGTGATCAACTTTAGGTGCCTGTTTGCCACTGGCTATTGTTTTTGGCTTTTATTTGGTATGCAGCACATGGTAGAATTTATCTTAACTATTTAATGTTATTCTAAATTTAAGCAAAATTTATCATTAAAACTTTCTTATATGTGTTCTTACAATTCATACGTGTCTTGTATGTCCATTCAAATGATTAAATTGATTTCTACATATGCAATTTCATTGCCATGTCATAATGTTAGTGTTAAAATTTGACGGTAACTTAATGGATCACATTTGCTTAATTTTAATTTGATTTAATTTGGTGATCATGAAAGATCACTTTCTTTAGTTCCTATAGGAGAAAAAAAAAAAACCCTGGAAAATATATACAAAAAGCTATTCTAAGACGGATCTCTGAAAAACCGTCTTCGAATTCTCAATTTTAATTTTTTTTTAAAAAAATACATTCTAAGACGGTTCTATCAAAAACTGTCTTAAAAGGCTATATTCTAAGACGGTCTTTACAAGAAACCCGTCTTAGATTCATCAATTTTTTTTTTTAGAATATAGACATTCTAAGACGGTTATTTACAAAATCGTCTTAGAAGTTTATATTCTAAGACGGTTGTTAGCTTAGAACCGTCTTACAATGCGTCTTTGTAATATTTTTTTTGTATAAGACGCATTCTAAGATGGTTCAAGTCTAGAACCGTCTTAGAAAGTGACTTTCTAAGACGGTTATTGCTTAGAACCGTCTTAGAATGTGTCTTTTTTAATTTTTTTTTTTTTGCATAAGACAATTTCTAAGACGGTTCCAAGCTAAGAACCGTCAAAGTCACTTTCTAAGACGGTTAAATAACCGACGCAGAATGCCTTCATTTTCAACAACACCCAGGTCAACGACGGTTGCGGAACCGATGTAGTATGTGGTAAATAACCGATGTAGAAAGCGATGTTTGTAGTAGTGACTTAGTATTAATTTGTTTATATAGTGTTCAAAATATTTATAATATTCATAGATAAAAATAATTGATAAATCTTTAACAATAAATAATTGTTTTTAAAAAATGGATATTAATAAGAGTTAATAATCCCTCGTAAGTTCAAGGATTTAAACATGGTGATGGCTATAGTAATAGTTAACAATTAAAATAAATACTAACAAATCAAAATATCCTAAATTGTTTTAACGAAACATGTTATCAAATCAACACAAATACCAAAAATAAAATACTTAAACTCCAAGTGTAACTTAGAATACAAATGCTCAATTAACTTAGGAGCAACAAAACATTTCTTCTTTCTCTTCAACTTTTCCCAATTTATAGCAGATTGCTAAATGCATGTGTTTATTTGTGTTGAATGAATAAAGAACCATATTCAATGCAAACTTCATCCTTGTTTTAGTATCAACCTATCTGGTAGATAAAACAAAAAAACTTCACTGCACATTATAAAATTTACCAACTAAATTTTTAAATTAGTAAAAAACTCCATGAAAACTTAGAGACAAAGAAATAGTAAATTGCTCATTACATTTCTTATATAGTTGATTGACCACCTACATTCCATCATCCATTTTGCAACCCATATCCCACAATCATTTAGTGACAAAAATGTTAGACATTAATAAGTATGCATTTAAGTAGTATTAAAACAATTTTATTAAAATAGTGATGCTAAATCCAAATCTTACCATCCAACATCTTGTTCTCCTATATATGTTATGTGGCACCTCCAAATCATAACTAGAGATTTGCAAATTGCTTGTGTCCTTACACTACTACATAAAAGGGCTTTAACATTGGTTTTGGAGGAGTTTCAACATCAATTTTAGAATCGATGTTGAAATGGCCGTCGTTGAAAGTAGACAGTGTTCAACATCGAATTTAAAACTGATATTGAAAATCATTATCTATATCGGTTCTAATTGAAACCGATGTAGAAATGAGACCAAAATTGAAAATTTTGAAGCGCTTTCTACTAGGGATGGAAAAACGGGCCTGGTCCGGTGTGCCAGCCTATTTGGCCCACGAAAAAAAGTGGGTCGGGCTGAGATTTTGAACCCACAATGACTAAATGGGTCGGGCCAATCAGGCCCACAAAAATGTCGGCCAAATGTGGGCCAGGGCCGGGCTAGCCCACCGGGCCAACAGCCGACTAATGCAATCCCAACCATTACGGTACACAGCACGCTACCTACACAGCCTACCAATGCTGATATATTAAAAATCCCAACTCTTGTTGAATTGAGTGGCTGGGAGTGAGAGAGGGCAAAGGTTGAGAAGTGAAGACGTGAAGAGAGAGTGAGAGACTTAGAGAGAGGAAGAAAGCTTCGTATTCGTCCTCTTGTACCTCGTCTTTGAAGATCGACATCTACACCTCGTCACGGCTTCAGCTCGTCAGTGCTCATTCATTCGTTCGTGTTTCATCCCGCACTCGTTCGTCACAGGCTCACGACGTCATGACCTCTACACCTCATGACTGACTCGATGACGTGATTGAGGTCGTGAGGTGATTGATTCTCGACTTCTCGTTCGCGCTCCATCTCCGTTCCCTGGGAGGTATCAGCAAGATCTTGGATCTTTAGTGTGGCCACCAATCCACCACCACGACACCACCCACAAGTACCTTTCAATCTTTCATTTCTTACTCCTTCAATTTTTTGCTTTTTTATTTTATTTCTATGTTATTTGATTTTTTGTTTATTATGTTGATTAATGATTATGCTATCATTGCTATGACTGATTATGTAGTGTAGTGTCCTCATTTTCCTTAAAGCCTTAACATGTCTAGACAAAGCCATAGTAACCGAAAGTCAGGCAACGCGTGGAAATTCTCAGAGATTTGCAGGTTTGATGCTACTTCCATCTCTTGGGTTCTTATTGTTGTCATGTATTTTTATGTGTCAGATTATGTGGTAATTGTAACTATTTATTCACAGTGATAGGGATACTCGGGTTATTTAATTATAACAAATCTTGGAATTATCCACTGAATGTTTAGCTTAAATTGCTCTCCTTCCCTTCATATTTTTTATTTTGATTCTTGTGACAAATATTAAAATGGTGGAATTGTCTATCTACTTGAACCCCACAAGAAATGGGAGGCACTTGCTTGGTCTATGTTTTGTGCTGTTATCACTTATCATGAAGAAGCAGGGGATAGTGTTGAGGTGTAGAGAGAGTATTTGTTTGAATACTATTCTCAAGTGTCAAAAATATGTCATAGAACTATGCTACTCATTCAAGATAATATACTTTTTTCCTTCTATTCAATACTCAGTGACACTTGTGGTTAATTATTATTTGTAACAGAAATTCTTCTCCCTTCCCCCTAACTTCTCATTATAATGATCATTTTTATATTAATGAGGGACAAAAATGAGACTCTGATTTGGTTTTCAATTTGCAGAGTCAACATGATGAGGTGGAGGCTAAATTTTTAAAGGAGCGATCATAGTTGGAGGCTAAATACCAGAAGCTCTATGAGCCGCTTTACACAAAAGTGTGTATGGTGTTCACTGCTAAACCCATCATAGAAACAGAAAAATGTGAAAGTTTCTTCTCTAGCAAATTAACAGACATTACTTACCCTATTGCATTAACCTGTAAACTGGCTGCAAGCTAAGTTTTTGTGTTTTTTACAATGTTGTTGGTTATCAAATATTTAACTAGTTAAATATCTTATTGGATATACATGTACCATGTAAAATATTGTTTGACAGCATGTGAACAAAGTAATTGTGGAACCGCATCCAGTCTATGGTTATTGATTGTTGTTTATTGCATCTTCAAGTTACCTTGTCTAGTTCTCATACTAATTTTATAATTATTTGTCTTTTTATTTAAGAAAATTTAACTTATTTATTTATTTTTTATTTTTAGGTGGGCTGGCCCACCTTAAAGTGGGGTGGGCTAGCATTTTCAGCCCACTTTGCAAAAGTGGACCTGCCTGGCCAGGCCTTTTTTTTTATGGGTTGGGCCAGCTCGGGCCGTTTTGGGTGGCCTGGCCCACTTTGTCATCTCTACTTTCTATATCAATTTTGAAAAATCGATGTTAAAAGTAGGGATGACAAAGTGGGTCAACCCACCCAAAACGAGCCAGATTGGCCCAATCCATCAAAAAAATGAGTCCGGCCGGGCTGGTCCACTTTTGCAAAGTGGGATGGAAATACTAGCCCGCCCCACTTAAAATGGGTTAGTGGGCCAGCAGGCCAGTCCACCTAAACAATAAAAAAATAAATAAAAAAATTAATTTAAAAAAAAGGCAAAAAAATTATAAATGTAATTAATTTTTGCTAAAAATTAATGATAAATTCATGTCTGTAATCACTAATATCATGTCATGAACCAACTGGCCAAAAACTTCATTTGTTATAACAATGGTTTTTAATATAAAATACATGCCTAATAGAAGCAAAGCAACCAGGGAATACCAAAAAAAAAAGGAGAAAATCATACCTTCAACAATATCAGTGATGTTATTCTGCCAAGCAGCATGTAGCAAATAGCAGCAGAACCACAAGATGAAAATAACTTCATGCTTGAAACTCTTAGAAAGATACATCCCAGGAATGCAAAAATCACTAGAACTCTAAAATATCTCTCATGAACTAAGCAGTGTACTTTTCACTCCTTGATAACAACAAAAACCAAGTTATGAAAACTCAAGAGAGAACTCTTTACCCTTCATTGATATATAAAAAAAGATTCTTGTCAATTAGCTCTTTAGTCTTAACAGATTCTTAGAAATTTGCTTCATAGTGATGCAGTCAATCAAAGCATATTTGTGCTAAAATCATGCTGATAATATTATCTCATTCCAAGTAAGAAACATCCGTTGATATGAATCCAAAAACAACCTCATGCATCAACTACTTGAATCTAACTCTAAGTCCAAAAACAATCAACTACAGCTATATTAAAAACTAAAGTAGAAACCAAATTCAGAAACGACCATTTGAAACTATAGAACAATACTTGAGACAAGAGAAACGAAACTGAAACCAAAATGTTTGATTATTAAGAGTGTGACAAAACTCTACTGCATTAAAACACATTTGTATTTCTAAGATTTGAATAGATTAAATGATAAGTTAAAAGGGTCTTTTGTTAATCAGTGTTGAAGATGGATTAATTGATATACAGGACACTAAACAATGTTGAAACTTAAAATTTCAATTTACAATTCACAATTTTGTATACTAATAGTAGAATATGATGTGTAATAAACACTAATTGGGGGAACGAGAAGGACGACAAACAAAAATGATAAAAGTAATAAGTAGTAGTTATTGCTACTCTATTTAGTTAACACCTTCCCCTATACCACTTCCAGACAAACATAATGCGACTACACAGTACCTTGTTGAGCGAACGAGGTCTAGAACAAGAACTGGAACCAGAATGAATGAGAAGTCGAGAATGAGGAGCTCGACGAACGAACAAGAACGACGAGGAGGAATGAATAAATCTCTGGAATGAAGCACTGGATTACTGGAACGGCGTCGAGGTCGCGGTCTTGCGGAACGAAGCACTGGAACAAGGTCGAGGTTGCGGAACGAAGCACTGGAATTGGAACTAAGCACTTGGGAGTGGGAGCACTGGAACAAAGCTCTGGAACGAAGGCACGAACCATTGGAACATCGAGGTCACGATCGCAGAGCCGGAGACACGGTGCGGACTAGGTCGCGGTCCCTCACTCTCTCAGTCTCTCTCATCTCAGACTCTCACTTCTTACTTTCTCAGCCACTCAATTTTCAAAATATATATTTAATATTTTATATTATTAGCCCGGTGGGCTGAATTGGTCCAGGCCCGATTTTGGTCCGCATTTTTGTGAGTCAAATTGGCCGGACCGGTTTTAGATTAATGGGTTTAAAATGTCAACCCAACCCACATTTTTTTGTGGGCTAAACGGGCTGGCCCGCAGGATCAGGCCCATTTT
This sequence comes from Glycine latifolia, assembly GCA_013407115.1. Classification (NCBI taxonomy): domain Eukaryota; kingdom Viridiplantae; phylum Streptophyta; class Magnoliopsida; order Fabales; family Fabaceae; genus Glycine; species Glycine latifolia. The sequence goes on from QARZ01011920.1 coordinate 8,134, forward strand.
GCCATCCCTAGTTAAAAGTTGTCTACAATATCCATATTTGACAAAACTGATATTGAATGTGCTTACCATAATGATTTTGGCCAAAATCAATATTGTAAAGACACTTTTTACATCAATTTTAGACCAACCAATGTTATTTTTTTGCAAAATAATTAATAATAATAATAGAGAATAGGAGATGAAGTAAATGTATGTGATAAATGGACTTGCAAGGAAAACATGTATTTTTTTTAATCACTGAAATTTATTTTTAGAACCCCATTTAGTTTGCTCTGTGTCTTAGCAAGATCAAAGATCGTTGTTTATTTTTCTCATACCTGCTTAGCAATAAATTTGTTAACATCGTCCTCTGTCAGTGAACTAATGGGTGAGCGAACAACATAGGCAACTAGAACTTGTCAGCTTGAGCATCGGAATATCTATAGAATGGAAGTTAACTATGAATTCCAATTACTAATAACATGAGTTGTATAAGAATTTCTTTTGTACACATAATTAAGTAATGATGATCATGTATGTGAAACTTACGAGATGACAACAACATCAAGAATTTCAGGGTGAGAAACCAGAAGCCCTTCAAGTTTTTTCGGCACAACCTAGTTGGAAAAATGAGGGAAACAACAAATAATTCAGTATGGTGTAAATCCTTTACCAAGAATGTTCATCACCAAGAATAATCGGACGGTTATAAACACAAATAATTACCTAAATTAAATTCATGGCCCTTTGTATTCTCTGTCTACTAGCTCTACTATGACTAGAACCAAATACTGAGTAAAAAATCACTCAATTAATGAGTACATCCGATGTTGAATATCAGGACTATGTCACCATATCAAAACTTGAAGGCTTTCTAGTTCTCTCCTGTGTACCGTATCAACCTGAATACCTCGTACTTCACACCGCTTCACTTGGTTGTATGTGTTTGTGAGTGACGTATGTAATTATGTTGATAGCATTTGAGCTCGGCCTATGTGATGGCTTGAGATGATGTATGTGTTTGGATATACATAAATACCCACGAGGATGTATGACGGGTTACCCTTGCGAGAAAGGATGTGTTCCTAGCCGGGTCATACATTGATGGTGCCCTGGTGATATTCTATGTATAGATGTGGGATGCCGGGACCAGGTGGTAAACCTTGAAAGGACCACAGTCAATGCATCGATGGGCCCTCGTTTGGAGCGGTATGTTGAGACATAGGGGTGTATGACGGGTTACCATTGCGAGGAAGGATGTATTCCTAGCCGGGTCATACATTGATGTGCCTATATAACATACGACTTTTGCATGACGAAAATGGAATAGATGATTGGCTGTAGGGTACAGAGGTACTGGGGGGCCACATCTATTGGAAACTCCTTCTGACACCCATTGGTTGATCACTATGGGGGGGTGATTCCTATGCACGACAGAGTGACCCTGACAAGCTACTGCATCATTGCACCACAGGGATGACCTATTTCCGAGATGGTAACACATTGCATGTTGAGAACTGAGTCAGGAGCATGCATTATGCTAGATGTTATAAGTTGACTTATGAAATGTTTGTGTATGTCCGTGCGTGTTAAGTGCTTGATGGGTGTTTGAATTTTTGTATTGGTATGGTGATGACCGTGTTGTTTCTTGACCGGGTTGTGTCCCTCTACTGTTGTATTTATTATTGTTATTTAATATGATGAATTCACATTTGCTTTGTTGTACCTTGTGATTTGGTACTTATGATGATCACGAACCGGGTTCGTGTGAGCAGACAGGCAGCCGTAGGTGCTTGGGAGAGGACCGTGTTGATGTGGAGCCGCCGGGTTTTGCCGGGATGTCAATGGCATGATCCGGGGCAGGAGTTGCATTTTGCTAGATGCACCTCTTGTTTTTTATGGATGCACTCCTCTTATTTTGCTAATTACACCCGTGACTCTTTTTACTTCTCTTTTCATTTGTAAAACACTTGATGTACATATATTGGGACGTGATCTTTTGTACTTGTAATTAAACTATGTCTTATGCATACTTATATTTGAAATGTCTTATGAGTGCTTTTATTTACGTGTATTTTCTATGATGATGGTCGATATATGCTCGCGAAAAAAATTTATCACTGTTTGCACAAGTAACCAAGGGGTGTTTTCTTTTTAACATGAATTTATATGATGGTTATGAGTTAGTAATTCAGTAGCGACGTGGCGGGTCGTTACAAGGACAAACAATGCTTAAGTGTGGAGAGGTTGATAAACCTGGATTTGACTGTATTTTGATGTGAGTTTTATTGTAATAAGTTTAGTATAAGTTTGTTAAAGACAGGTACTTAAGAGGTTTAGTGTAAAAAATAGTTAAATATCATAAATTTTTGAAGCTAATCAGAAGACTATGGTCATCGGGATTTTGTACAACCACAATAATTTTGTACGGTCGTGATAATTTGGTACGTTTGCGGTAATTTTGTATGTCTATGATCTCTATGTGTCACCTATCACCAAAAGATTGAAAGGATCATCATCTGCCACATTTAAATCCAAATTGATAATATTCTTTAATAAGGAAATATAGAAGGAGAATATTCACAAAATATTATAACTAAGGAATGATGTCTCTCTTAGATATGAAGAAAATCCTAAGTAGTTTTATTTTTATTTTTTTGCAAATTCAGTGATCATTAGGGTATTAATTTAAGTCAAAGAGTGTCTTCTGACCTTAATCATAGACTTTAGTTGATTTTAGAAATTTCATTAGTACTAGGATTGAGAAAAAATTGGTACTAGTGAATCATAACTCCTGGTCACTCTTATTATAACTCAAAATGTCTCTTTATTTGTTTATTTTCTTTCTTGTAATAATCAAAATCATAAAAATATTTAAATTCTCTTTTTACTCATCTCTACTATTAGTTTAATAAACTTAACTAATTTAGAATACAACTGGTCATTTGAGTTTGATATCCAAACTTTCGAGTCTATTGTTATTATTGTGTAGGATACATTTGTTCTTGTACTAGCCATACATATTTTACGCATCAAGGTTTTGAAAAAAAAAATCGTCAGGAAATAAAAATATCTTCATACAGTGGTGAAGAAAGAATTAGTTATTTGTTTAGAAACTATAATGCATACATATTATTTTGGGCTTGCCTCTTATCTATTGACTTTCATTACACTACCGCCTAAAAGGTTTGCCATATAGGGTGAATTTCCGACCTTACATCCTGTACTTGTGACACATTAAGTCTAAGGATAAGATGCATTAACAACATCAAAGCCCGATTGGCTTTAGAAAGTTATTTTTGTTGGCTGACCTTTTTGAAGACCAACATGTGCCTCGCAAAGGATCCCAAATCGAATTCGACCTAGTCACACATCTTTCATATACCCTAACTTTCATGCACTTTATCATAACTAAATTGGTCACTGAGTTAATGGGATAGCAGTTGAACAAGTAAGTAATTGGTTAAACCACGTAAATTGGTGGATGTGATATCATGATAATATGTTATATATATTACTTGTGTAATGTATTGAATAAAATATTTAGATGGTCTAGTGGTAAGTACATTGAAAAGGCTTTCTTGGACACAAGTTTGCTTTTTGTTGGTAGGTAATTTGTTTTATATTTTCCTTTTTTTAACTTCAACAAATGTTAGTACACTAGTAGATGACTTTGAGCATAAGATAGCAATAGTTAGAACTTCCCTTGGGACATGTGAAACTCTTAGATACAATTGAGTGGGCCTGCTTGCATTTTTGAAGAAAAGAAAAAAGAAAACAACTCGTTCGATTGAGTCGCCAATTTTGTTAAGGATCATCCTAGTGAATATAACTTATTCTTGTTCAAAGTGCATATCTCATCCAAGAAGAAGCTCCACCTTAGCTGACACTACTACAAAAGCAGCTTTCAACATCGGTTATTTGAGACATTTAA
>QARZ01012709.1:0-10225 GCA_013407115.1 Glycine latifolia
AGGTTCTAAGTTTAACTGGAAAGTACTCTTAAAACTTGAACTGAATAATTTACTCTTCACGTTATGTTGCTAGGAATAGAGCATAACGTTTAGATTGCAAATAACACGTGAATATAATTGTAACGCTGGGGTATTTATTTCATATGCGAGGGATCGATATTTGATAAATATTCTTAGGATTCTCAAATACGAGGAATCGATTTGGGGTGATTTTATGTGTGCATCAATAATAAAAGAAAATAACTTATGCATGGTAATTTTAATTGAATACTAAGGGTGACGATGAAATCCAATCCTACGTTCTCGAATTAATCAAACTCGTTTTATTTTCCGTAATCTTTCGTAATTGTCTGTAATTACTCATAATCTTCCGCACTAAATTCATTATTTCCGTTTCTTCTAAATTTTCATAATTTCTGTTAATCCTCAACTACATGAAACTCCGTTCACACTCATTGTACATAACTATTAAACTGTTAAGCTTTATTTGAATTAACTGAGTAAAAATCAAGTCCATGTGGAGACGAACTTTTATAAATTTTGTAACTTACAACGACAATTGGTACGCTTGCCAAAAGTCTAACAATATCATTTAGTCAAACAATTCGTAGGCATGCTATCATATATTAGACTTATCAAGAATTCCTAGAATGTTCCTAAGATCATAGAATCTATCTCTAGATAAGGGTTTTGTAAAAATATCAGCCAATTGATTATTAGTATCAATAAACTCAATTTTGATGTTACCCTTTTGGATGTGATCCCTGAGAAAATGATGTTTGATCTCAATGTGTTATGTCCTTGAGTGCATGACTGGATTCTTTGATAGGTTTATTTCACTTGTGTTCTCACACAACAAGGGAATTTCATTCATCTCCACACCAAAATCTTGGAGTTGTGCTTAAGCCACAAACTTCGTGCACAACAACTTCTAGCAACTATGTACTTAGCGTCTGTTGTTGAGAGAGCAACACACGATTGCTTCTTGCAATGCCATGATATTAATGAGCTTCCAAAAAGTGGCATGTTCCACTGGTACTTTTCCTATCAAGTTTGCATCCTACAAAATCAAAATCTGAATAGCCAATTAAATTCAATGATGCACCTTTTTGATACCAAAGACCAACATTTGGAGTCGATTTGAGGTATTTGATGATTCTCTTGACAGCAGTGAAGTGTGACTCCTTAGGATTAGCTTGATATCTAGCACATAAGCATACACTCAGCATTATATCAAGTCAACTTGCTGTTAAGTATAGTAGAGATCCGATCATTCCTCTATACTTTGATTCATCAACTTTCTTTCCCTTTTCATCTGAATCTAGATAAGTTAAGGTTTCCATTGGAGTAGCAGCATCTTTGTTTTTATATTCTTCATTTGCTTCACTTGAAGTCCAATAAAGAATGTCAATTCTCCCATCAAAGACATTTCAAACTCATTATGCATAGAGATAGAAAATTCTTTGCACAAAGAATGATTAGTTGAACCAAATATTATATCATCAACATATACTTGAAACAATAAGATATCATTACCATGCTTCTTGATAAACAAGGTTTTGTCAACTTGTCCTCTTATGAATAATTGGCTAAGCAAGAAGTTGCTCAATCTTTCATACCAAGATCTAAGAGCTTGTTTTAATCCATAAAGAGCTTTCTTTAGTTTAAAAACATGATTTAGGTATTTGAAATCAACAAAGCTTGGAGGTTGATCAACATAGATTTCCTCCTCAATATACCCATTTAGAAAAGTACTATTTACATCCATTTGAAACAGTTTAAAATCCATTAAACATGCATATGCAAGTAGTAACCTAATGGCTTCAAACCTTGCTACTGGAGGATAGGTCTCTTCATAGTCTATGCCTTCCTCTTGGTTGTAACCTTTTGCAACCAATCTAGCTTTATTTCTGACTATGATATCACTCTCATCAAGTTTGTTTCTAAAACCCACTTGGTGCCAATAGGTTTGTGAGAAGAATGCCTAGGAACAAGTTCCCAAACTTCATTTCTCTTGAACTGATTCAGTTCATCATGCATGGCAATCATCCAATGTTCATCAAGTAAAGCTTGGTCAATGCTCTTAGGTTCAATTTAAGAAGCGAAAGCCATATTACAGCATAGATTTCTTAGTGAATATCTAGTAGATACTCCCTTAGTGACTTCACCAATTATATTGTCAAGAGAAAGATCTCTTGTAGTTCTCAAATCCTTTGGCTTTTGGATAGGTGTTGATTGTTCCATTTCTGTAATTGGTTCTTCCTTTTCTTTTTCCTTTGATCCATTGAGTTGTATATTCTCTTCTAAAGGACCTGCATCATTTTCACACTTCTTTTCCTCTTTAGAGGAGTTAGATTCATTACAAATAACATGAACTGATTCTTCCATGCATAAAACTTGCCAAGAGATTCCTTACCATTATTTATAACAAAACACTTGCAACCAAATGCTCTTAAGTGAGAAATGTTTGGTTTTCTACCTTTTTACAGTTCATAAGGAGTTTTATTCAAAATAGGTCTTATTAGTAATCTATTCCAAGTGTAGCAAACTGTACATACAGCATCAGCCCAAAAATGTTTAGGCAAATTTGTCTCACTAAGAAGAGTTCTAGCACCTTCTTCAAGGGATCTATTTTTCCTCTCCACGACACCATTTTGCTGAGGTGTTCTTGGAGCTGAAAAATTGTGGTTGATTCCATTTTCTTCACAATTTTTTTCAAAATGTTCATTTTGGAATTCCCCACCATGATCACTTCTTATTGAGATAATTTTGCTTCCTTTTTTCATTTTGAACAAGTTTGGCTAATTTTCTGAAAGCAATGAAAGCATCACTCTTGGATCTTAAAAACAAAGTCCTTGTGAATCTAGAATAGTCATCAACAATTACAAGCTCATAGAAATTATCTCCTAAGCTCATATGAAAATAGAAACAACATTTTCATTTTGAATGGTTTGTTTCCCCTTTTGACAAGCATCACAAATTTTGTCCTTTTCAAACTTTAGTTTAGGTAAGCCAATGACTAAGTCTTTTCTAATAAGCTTATTCATGTGATGTATATTAATGTGACTTGCCCTTCTATGCCATAGCCAAGATTCATCAACTTTACTTACTAGACAATTAGTGTTGTGAATGAATGCATGTTCTATAGAGAGTAAGTAGATATTACCTTTTCTTTTACCTATATGAATAACCTCACCAGTTTGACCATCACATATCAAACAACAATTTTCATTGAATGAAACTTTGAATCCTTTATCACATAGTTGGCTTATACTTAGGAGATTGTGCTTTAAACCTTCCACATAGAGAACATTTCTTATTTTGGTTTTAAAGTTATCTCATATATTTTCTTCTCCAACTATCTTTCCATTGTTTAAGTGACAAATCCTCCATCTTTAAGAAACAAATTTGTAAGCATGGCCATGTCACCTGTCATGTGTCTACAGCATTCGCTGTCAAGATACCATAATGATGATTTTGCTCTTAGACACTGCAATATTCAAATTAAGTGACAAAGGAAGGTACCCAATTGAGGTTGGGTTCATAGGGGTTAGCTATTTTCTTTTTCTTTGGAACCCAAATGCAATCTCCATTAGGCACATAAAATCTTCTAGCATAGCACCTATAAGATTTGTGACCTATCTTCATGCAATAGTTACAAGTTACAACTTTTGATGCTTTTTCCAAATGAGTCATTTGATTATACTTTGTTTTGAAACAGCTATTTGATTCTTCTGTTTTGGTGGTACAAACTTGGTTTTTCCAAAAGGTTTTGCTTGATGTTTGTAAGCCAAACCAGAAGTATCTCCAGCATATTTTTAACACTTAGCATTTGATCTAGACTACACTTTCCTCTGTAGAATCTTTTCAATAGATCTACTAAGTAAGAATTTTCAGAAAGCAATAACATGTATTTTTCACCTTGACTCTTTTTGAAATCATCCAATTCTTTATGTAAAGCTTTGCATTTGTCTACATTTGATGAAGAAGAAGAACATACATATTCATTCATTTTGTAGCTTGAAACAAGTTTTTCATTTTCTTCTTTCAAGTTAAAAATTTCAGTTTGCATTTCTGCAAGTTTTGTGACATGCCGTCTAAGATTTCCTTTCAGCCTATTATTGGATTTTGCAAGCTTTTGAGTCTTTTCATGCATTTCATGGAAAGCATCAACAACTTGATCAAATTCATAATTTACCCCTGTTTCAGCACTTGAAAATTCTTCATCTTCACTTATTGTGGAAGTGAGACATACATTAGCTTCTTTATTCTTACTTGATGAATCAGAAGTTGTTGAGTCATTGTCTTCCCATGCTATGTAGGCTTTCTTTGGCTTTCCTTCTTTCTTTGCCTTCTTTTCACCTAATTGCTTCTTCAAAAAGATAGGACGATCAGATTTAATGTGGCCAAGCTTACCACATTCGAAGCAAGTGAAGTTGGTGTTGTTGTTGTTGTCACTCTTTTTATTGTTGTTGTTGAACTTTGTGAACTTTCTATTCTTGTTCTTTCTCATGAACTTGCTGAATCTTTTGACTATTAGGTTCACATTCTCATCACCATCTTCTTCACTTGAGTCATCTTCTTTATCCACCTTAGAGGATGCTACTTTCAAGGCTATACTTTTGTGTTTCTTATCACTTGAGCCATTTCTAATGCATACTCAAGAAGCTTACCAAATAATGCAGCCATGGAAATTTTGGATAGATCTTTTGATTCCTTGATTGTTGTCACTTTTGGTTGCCATGGTCTTGTTAGACACTTCAAGATTTTGATGTTTAACTCTTCAGCATCAAATGTCTTCCCAAGACAAGATGATGATTTACAATGTGAGTGAATCTTGTTTGGGGCTGAAATATGTTTTCTGTGGCGTTCATCTTGAACATTTCATACTAATGAATCAAGGCATGTTTCCTTGATCTTCTAACTTCATCTGTACCTTCATGAGTGACTTCTAACATCTCTCACATCTCCTTTGCACCTTTACACCTAACAGTTCTGAAGAATTCATCAGAAGAAAGTGCAGAAGCAATCATGTTCTTAGCTTTAAAATCATATTGAACAACTTTCTTTTCAACATCTGTCATCTCATCCCATTCTTTAGGAATCATATTATTACCAACAGTTTTCATAGGAACTAAATGACCTTTTTCTATTACATTCCATGCACTGGGGTCATTTGATTGAATGAAAATCTACATTCTGTTTTTCCAAAAACTGAAATGCTCTCCTTCAAACATCGGAAGACGATTGAGAGAGGCTCCCTCCTTAAAGGTAATTTGTGTGGTATTCATTTTCTTTAAAGAAAGATAGTGATCTTGAATAACACTCAAGAACCTGCTCTTGATACCAATTGAAAACAATATGAACACACACAATAACCAAGAGGGAGGTGAATTGGTTGAAACTTGACCTTTTAAAATCTTTTAGAAAATCAGAGTTATAGGATCTTTATCACAATTAAACCAAGAATGCTTCAATCAATCAAACCACTCAGCCCAAGAAAGCAATTACATAAACTGCATTTGTTGAGTAATAAAGAGTTCACCAAGAATCACAGATTAAGTAGCAAGAAGAGATTAAAGAAAATAATCAACACAAGGACTTATACTGGTTCACCTCTCCATAAGAGAAGCTACATCCAGTTCTTCTAATCAAAACTTGATTAGAGTTTCACTATTCACAAAATTCAGTTCTTTCAAGCTTTACAACAACCACCCTTTATCAAACCTAGATAAATAACAGAAATCTAAAACCCTATTAGCTCCTAGTGATCAAGACATAGAGAACCTTCTCTACTCTTCCTTCTAGAGAAACCAACTCTAGAAAAAGCTTCAAGAACCCTTTGTAATAGTTACAAAATGACCAAAAATACTAAAACGAATTTACAAGCAAAGTTAATGGAGAGAGACAACTTGATGATCCAATGGTGCATATTGATGAGTTCGACATGCAGATGTGTGTAAGGGGAATTGATGAGTCCATTATTTCCCAAATTTTTGCTACGACTTTATCTGGGGCTGCACAAACGTGGTTTCATACACTGCCACCGCGGTCAATCTGCAACTTTGAAGATTTTGGGCAAAAGTTTCTGTTGAATTTTGCCACTAGTAAGAAACAACCCAAGTCCAAATTTGCACTTGGAAAGATAAGACATCAACCCAGTGAGACGCTCTAGAGTTACCTGGACCGTTTCAAGGAGGCCACCTTACAGGTGCAAGGGTTGGAAGAAAAGGTCCATGTGCACCTCATCTCTGCCAGGTTGGATGGGTCATCCCGGCTGGCAAAGTCAATCTACAAAGATCCAGTGAAATCTCTGATGGAGTTTAGGGCTCGATCAAAAAAGTATCTGGAGCTAGAACAGATGGAGATTGCCAATACGGTCGGTAAAGAGAAAGAAAAAAGAAGTCCTAGAAGAAGAAGCGCACCTCCAAGGGGCAGGGAGCAGCAAAGGGGTCACAATCAAGGAAGAAACGCGGATACTAGGTTCAAGCCAGGAAAATTTGAGGCCAAATATGAGAAGTACACCCCATTAAACACATCCCGATCACAAATCTGGCGAGAAGTAGCTTCAACTAAGATGAAAAAGGTAGATCGACCTCGTCCATTGTACAATAAAGCAGGGATAGACCAGTCTAGGTTTTGTGAATTCCACAACGGACCAGGGCATACCACTGACCAATGCTGGGATTTAAGGGATGCATTGAGAAGTTTGTCAAAGATGGCAGACTCTGATGAGGACATCAAAGGTCAACTTGACATCAAAGACCAACCCCAAGACCAAGACCCAATACAAGGCATAAGAGGACCCATGACAAGAGCAAGAGCTAAAAAGACCCAAGAAGCTTTGCAACATATAATGGCTAATCTGAGGGCAATCCAATTGCATGAGGGAACCCAAAATCTAGAGGGCTGCATGAGTGGACTACTAGTCACATGTATTGCTTGCTTGGAGTGATAATAAAAGCAATTATTGACATAGGCCTTTAATAATAAAAAAATAATAGTAATGAAGTGCTTGTAGCTGGTTTTGAGACCCGGACCCCAATCTTAGTTATGCCTCACTTAACCACTAAGGCATTTTAGTTATTCTTACAATGTTGAGATTTTAATTTTCTTTTATTTCCTACTAGATGCATGAGAACTAATTTGTATAAATCAATTCTGAAGTGAATAGAGAAGGGACTTTTAGCTGTTGGATTTTATCATTAGCTTGAGAATTGTCTCTGCTAGGGTTCTTCCTTGAACCATTTTGATCTTATCAAGAATTGCTCAATTCTTGTGGCGATCATCAAGGCTTATCAAACATCAATTGTTTGTGGCGCCTATTTGCTACTTCCCTTGCACACTTTCTGTTTCCTTGTTTAAATTTCCGCATTTCTAAATTCTGTAATTCAGCCCGAATTTCTTATTTACATAAGTCTCGTTTTACTTATCCTTTTTTGGTGTTTCTTGTGTCTAAATTGCATTTCAGAATGTCCTCTTTCACCTCATTTTGGAATCGCACCAATCCGAGTTCTACAAGTTGAGAAACGTCCAAAAGTTAACAATATGATGCTGGTTCAATTTGTGAGCGAATTCCAACCTAGAATTGGTCCAAAATTGAATCAAGGCAGGGGATCCACATCAGACTCAGGCAATATGTGATAAAGACTCAGGGTCGCAAGAACAAATGCAAAGGTGGAGGCCAGAAAGAAGCCCAAGCACCCGGATAAGATAAAGAAGAAAAAAGAAGAAAGCAAAATGACGATGAAGGTGAATTTCTCGAACCCGAGTTCGAATGTAATGTCATCTGTGGAGCTTTGGGAGGAGGAGACACAGCCAGTCAAAGAAGGAAGTATCTGAAGGAGGTTCTTTCAGTCAGAGGATAGCCTAAGTTTAAAGAAAAAGTTAACAAGGCGGAGCCCCCTCTACTTTACTTCACGAAGGAGGATATGAGAAACGTAGTGCTAGATAATGAAGATTGCTTGGTAATTACTGGAATGATAGTTAATTGCCAGGTTAAAAGGATATTTGTAAATAATGGCAGTTGTGCAGATATAATTCTATGGAGTGCATTTAAGAAAATGAATCTTGACGAAGTTGACTTGAAGCCATACAAAACAGTATTAATAGCGTTCAATGGGGAAAACACTGCCCCCAAAGGTTACATCGATCCCAGAATGACGCTAGGCACCAAGGAGGCATTCAAGTCAAAACGGGTCAAGTTTATTGTGGCTGACTTTCCCTCACAGTATAATGTTATATTAGGGAGGCCAACTATTCATAAGTGGGATATGTTGGTCTCTACCAAGCACTAAAAAATAAAAATGGTGGGGAGTAAAAACAAAGTAGTTACAATCTGCGGGGACCAGAAAGAATCCCGACAGTGTTACTACAACGTGGTCAAGGATAGCGGGGGTGGTCCATCCTCACCATCCCGGATCCGGCAAGGAGACCAAAATGGAAGGAAGGTCGAGGAACGTAAGTCAGGGAAACCAATTAATATGGTAGAACTCGACATGAGAAAAGATGTTGAGGAGCTAAGACCAGAGCCGGTAGGAGAATTAGAGGACTTGAGTGGCAAATTACCAAGGTTGGTAAAGCGGTCAACCAGGTCATAAAAGCCAAATTGGCGAGTGCCTAGAAAAGAATCAGGATGTTTTTGCATGGAAGGCTTCGGAGATACCAGGAATAGACCCCAATTTATATTACCACAAGTTATCCATATATCCTGGGTCAAAGCCTGTTGCACAAAAGAAGAGGAAACTCGGTCCAGAAAGAAAACATGCATTGGAGGAACATGTTAAGGAGCTACTGGACGTCAGGTTCATACGCAAAATCCAATACACTATGTGGTTGTCTAACATGGTGATGGTGAAAAAGCCTTGCGGTGAATGGAGGGTATGCACAGATTACACAGATTTGAATAAAGTGTGCCCTAAAGACTCATACCCAATGCCCAATATTGATCAACTAGTGGATAACTCGTTGGGGTTCCAACTATTGTCCTTTATGGATGCTTATTCCGAGTATAATCAGATAGCAATGTACCCAGAAGATCAGGACAAAACAGCATTTATAAGCGAAAAAGTAAATTACTGCTACAAGGTTATGCCTTTTGGGTTGAAAAACTTGGGGGCCACATATCAAAGAATGATGAATAGAGTATTCGAACATCAGCTCAACCGAAATATTGAAGTGTATATTGATGACATGATTGTCAAGACAGCTTACCCAGCTGATCATATGCAAGACCTAGAAGAAACGTTCAATAAGTTAAGGCAATACAAAATTTGGTTAAACTCGATCAAATGTGCTTTCGGTGTTCTGGCCGGAAAATTCTTAGGATTGATGTTGACTCACAGAGGAATAAAACCTAATCCGGACAAGTGTAAAGTTGTGTTGGACATGCAGTTTCCAACAAATAAAAAAGACAGCAATTGATAGAAAGGTTGGCGGCTTTAACTCGGTTTCTCCCTAAATCGGCAGAGAAGGCACTTCCTTTCTTCAAGCTACTGAAAAAGGAGGCTACAGTAGGCTGTAACCCAGAATGCGAAGCTGCATTTAAAGAAATCAAAGAATGTTTAGCTTCTCCACCAGTACTATCAAAACCATAACCAGGAGAAGTTTTGATATTATACTTGTCCGTGGGAGATGACGCGATCAATGCAGTACTGGTGAGGGAAACAAAGAACACAAAAATACCAGTTTACTTTGTAAGTAGGGCTCTTCGAAATTCTGAGTTAAGATACCAAAAGTTAGAAAAAGTAGCTTTTGCATTGTTGGTGACAGCAAGGAAGCTTTGTCAGAACCAACCAGCCAATTCGACAAGTAATCCACAAACTGGATTTGGTTAGAAGGGTGATCAACTGGGCAATACAATTATCCAAGTTTGATTTGAAGTGTGAAGCCTGACACGCCATAAAATCTCAAGCGCTGGTTGACTTTGTTATGGAGCTAACTCCATCTGATGGAGGAACTAGGAATGACACTAATGTTTGGAAGGTATATGTTGACGGATCGTCGAATGTCAAAGGGAGTGGAGTCGGGATCATAGTTGAAAACCCAGAGGGAATAACAGTTGAGCAAGCACTCCAGTTAAATTTTCCAACATCAAATAACCAGGTTGAATATGAAGCACTGATAGCCAGTTTGGCCCAGGCAAAGGAACAAGGAGCTAAAAAGGTAAAAGTACTTACTGATTCTCAGCTCGTTACAGCCCAGATTGAAGGACGATACCAGGGGG
>QARZ01013683.1:0-11003 GCA_013407115.1 Glycine latifolia
TCAAAACCACATCCTAACTATCAACTCAAGCATAGTGTAGAATTACACTTCAGAAATCAACTTCAAAAGGGAATTATGCAATCTGGCGTGAATCGCGTCATGTCTCGCGCGAATCGCGTGGCATAGCGATTCTGCCATTGATGCTCTGCAACTACAGTATTCAAACCTTAACTATGGTGCCTTTTATGTTCAATGTACATTCATAGGATAGGAAAACTAACCTTATCACCGGCCATTAATGTGCTGAGATGAAAGAAAAATGAAATGTTCCACGAATTGCAGAGTTTCCCAAGAATGGAAGGTTGAGATTGAAGAGGGTTTGCAATTTGGGAGCCTCATAATGGAATTTGAGGACTGGGAATGGCTGAAGATTGAACGAAAGGTAGGAAATTAGGGAAGGTTCAGGAAAAGTAGGAGAAGAATTGGGGAATGCAGCAGTGAGGCGCGAATGGGGTTTCTGAAATCCCTTTTAAAAAACTGAGTTGGCATTCTCGCGCGACTCGCGTCACCTGCGGCGTTAATCGCGTGGGTTTAAATGAAACAGGAAAATGGGCTCGAACTCATGGCGCGAGTAGCGCCATGTTTCACGCGATCAGCGTGAAATGATGCAGAAGGGTCATCTGGTTGTGGTCAACTAGCACGGTTCACGCCATATCTCACGCGATTAGCGTGACAACTTGAATCAAGACCCCCAGTTTCGAATGGATGACGCGAGTAGCGCGGGTACTCACGTGATTAGCGTGAGAGGACTCAAAATTGAACTTCAGGTTCAAATGGATGAAGCGATTCGCATCACTGTTCATGCTATTAGCGTGAAATCTTCAATTATGTTGCCTGAGTTCAAATAAGTGATGCGATTAGTAGCGTGGGAGTTCACACTATTAGCATCACAAATGGAGCAATGACCCTTGAGTTCGCCCAGGTGGCACGGTTAGCGCAAGATTTCACGCGATTAGCGTGAGAAATTGTAAATTGGCTAGGTTGATTCGAATAAGTGGCGTGACTCACGCCATATCCCACGCGATTAGCGTTAGTTATTCGAATGCTCTTTAATGTTTTTAATTGCCTTTTGTCAATTTTAACTTCTAAGGTAAACTAATTAAACCCACAATAATCTAGAATGAAGAGCTAAAATGCAAATGGACACTTAATTTTTAAACATTAACATCAACCAAAATAAATCAAGAACAAATACGTATAACTAAGCATCAATTACTAACTACATGAAAAGTATGCAGAATTTGAATATAACAAAATGAATGCTTTGATTGCCTTCCAAGTAGCGCTTATTTAACGTCGTGAGCTTGACGGAATTTTGTTACTCATCCAATGCATTTAGTGGGATGGAAACTGCATTCCTATCCACTTCACCTCCAAAATATGGCTTCAGTCTACACCCATTCACTTTGAATGGCCTGTCATTATTTAGAGGGGAAATTTCTACTGTGCCATAGGGATAAACCTTGCACACTAAGAAGGGACCAGACCATCGAGATTTTAACTTACCCGGAAAAAGTCTCAGGCGAGAATTATAAAGCAAAACCTGTTGTCCCGGTTCAAATTCTTTGAGGCGAATCTTGTTGTCATGCCATTTCTTTGTCTTCTCTTTGTATATCCTAGCATTCTCATATGCAGCTAACCTGAACTCATCTAACTCATTTAATTGCAACAAACATTTCTCAATAGATTTAGAGAGTTCAAAATTTAAGAATTTAGTTGCCCACAATGCTTTATGTTCTAACTCAATTGGAAGATGGCAAGACTTACCGTACACAAGTTGAAATGGAGACATACCTATGGGTGTCTTAAATGCAGTTCGGTATGCCCACAATGCTTCATCAAGTTTCTTGGACCAATCTTTCCTGGAATTCCCAACAGTTTTTTCTAAAATTCTTTTGAGTTCACGGTTAGAAATTTCTACCTGTCCACTTGTTTGGGGGTGATATGGTGTGCAACTCTGTGCTTGACTCCATACTTGGCAAGTAAGCCTTCAAAGTGTTTATTGCAGAAGTGTGTTCCCCCATCACTGATGATAGCCCTCGGCACTCCAAAGCGCGTGAATAAATTCTTCCACAGGAACAAAACCACTACTTTTGCATCATTGGTCGGTAAAGCCACCGCCTCAACCCACTTAGACACATAATCTACTGCAACTAAGATGTATTGATTGGAATATGATTTAGGAAAAGGTCCCATAAAATCAATTCCCCATACATCGAACAGTTCCACTTCTTGGATATTATTTAGCGGCATTTCATCCCTTCGAGAAATATTTCCCGTCCTTTGACAGCGATCACATTTTTCCACAAAATCTCTTGCATCTTTCAATAATGTTGGCCAATAATAACCGCACTGCAAGACTTTTTGTGTTGTTCTATTCCCTCCGAAGTGTCCTCCATAATCCGAGGCATGGCAATGCCAAAGGATTTTAGGTGCCTCAAACTCAGTTACACATCTGCGAATCACCCCATCAGTGCATTGAAAATAAAGAAAAGGGTTGTCCCATAAATACCTTTTAGAGTCATGGAGAAACTTCTTTTTCTGCTACCAATTCCAATCTTCAGGTATCACACCCACAGCTTTGTAATTAGCCATGTCTGCAAACCATGGGCTGACTTGGATTGCCATCACTCCTTCATCAGGAAAAGATTCATTTATCTCTAGCTCTGGACTGTCTTGCAACTTCTTGTCTTGAATCCTCGACAAATGGTCTGCCACTTTGTTTTCCACTCCGGCTTTGTCTTTAATTTCCAAGTCGAATTCCTGAAACAAAAGCATCCAACGCAGCAACCGTGGCTTTGCGTCTTGCTTATTCATTAAAAATTTTAAAGCTGCATGGTCAGTGTAAACAATAACTTTAGAGCCAATCAAATACGACCTAAATTTGTCTAAAGCATATACTACAGCTAGCATCTCTTTCTCAGTTGTGGTATAATTGACTTGTGCCTCATTCAAAATTTTACTAGCGTAATATATTACATGCAAACGCTTTTATTTCCTCTGCCCTAGAATAGTACCTATTGCATAGGCACTAGCATCACACATAAGTTCAAATGGTAAAGTCCAATCAAGAGCAATTAAAATGGGTGTAGTGGTAAGTTTCTTTTTCAGGATGTTAAATGCATCTAAACATGCCTGATCAAAACAAAAATCTACTCCCTTTTCAGTCAATTTGCTGAGAGGTTTTGCAATTTTGGAAACGTCCTGGATGAACCTCCTGTAAAACCCTGCATGTCCTAGAAAACTTCTCACACCATTAACATTAATAGGGGGAGGTAATTTATCAATTACTAACAACTTAGCTCTATCAACCTCTATTCCCATTTCAGAAACTTTGTGTCCTAAGACAATTCCTTCCCTTACCATGAAATGACATTTTTCCCAATTTAGAACTAAATTGGTCTCTTGACATCTTTTTAAAACCTTGGCTAAGTTATCTAAACAGGAATTAATACAAGAGCCAAAAACAGAAAAGTCATCCATGAATACCTCTAAACCTTTCTCAACCATGTCAGAAAAAATAGAAAGCATGCACCTTTGAAATGTTGCAGGTGCATTGCATAGTCCGAAAGGCATTCTTCTATATGCAAAGACTCCAAAGGGACAAGTGAAGGCTGTCTTTTCTTGATTCTCGGGTGCTACAGGAATTTGGTTATACCCAGAATATCCATCTAAGAAACAGTAATAATCATGCCCGGCTAACCTTTCTAACATTTGGTCCATAAAAGGAAGTGGAAAATGGTCTTTGCAAGTTGCATCATTAAGTCTTATATAATCTACACACATTCTCCAACCTGTGATTGTCCTTGTGGGGATCAAGTCATTGTTGTCATTCTGTATAACTGTCATCCCACCTTTCTTGGGAACGGTTTGGACTGGGCTTACCCATGCGGTGTCTGAAATTGGGTAGATCATACCTGCATCTAACAACTTAACTACTTCTTTTCTTACCACTTCTTTCATAGTGGGGTTAAGTCTCCTTTGGGGTTGCCTCACTGGTTTCATATCATCTTCCATAAGAATTTTATGAGTACAAAAGGAAGGATTAATACCTTTTAAATTGGATATGGACCAGCCTATAGCGGTTTTGTGTTCCTTGAGCACCTTCAGCAGTTGTTCTTCTTCATAAAATTCCAGCCCCTTGTTGATAATAACTGGATATGTTTCTCCTTCACCTAAGAACACATACTTTAAAGTCTCCGATAATTCTTTCAGCTCCACTTCTGGTGCTCCAACTAGGATGTCATCTTCTTTCTTTTCCAGCACCTCCATGGCTATTTCCGAATCTTCTTGTATGGTTTCTTGGCTTCTAATTTCCAGCACCTCTTCAAGTTCTTCTTCTTCTGTAATTTGACCTGCACTAATCACATTATCCAAAATATCTAGCCTAAAACAATCATGTTCATCAGATGGATTTTTCATAGCATCGAAAACATTAAATGTAATAGATTCATCATCCATCCTAAGTTCCAATTTACCTTTCTCTACATCTATTAAAGCTCTAGCAGTGGCTAAAAATGATCTACCTAAGAGAAGTGGTATCTCACTTTCACCATCCATATCCAAAACTATAAAATCTGCAGGGAATATAAATTTATCTACTTTTACCAAAACATCTTCAATAACTCCTGTAGGCTTTCTTAAAGAACGGTCTGCAAGTTGTAGGGAGACTCTTGTAGGTTTTAATTCAGTGATTCCCAAGGACCTGCAAACTGATAATGGTATTAAATTAATACTTGCTCCCAGGTCACATAGAGCTTTTCCTACATTGATGTTCCCTATTGCAATTGGAATATTAAAACTGCCTGGGTCCTTGAGCTTTGGTGGCAGCTTTCTTTGTATTATGGCACTGCACTCTTCAGTGAGTGCTATAGTTTCACAATCCTGTAATTTATGTTTCCTAGACAACAGTTCTTTCATAAATTTTGCATAATTTGGCATATTAGCTAAAGCTACAACAAATGGAATGTTAATATGCAGTTTTTTAAACATTTCTAAGAACCTGGCAAACTGTTGTTTTTGTGCTTGTTGCTTGTTTTTCACTGGATAAGGCGGCTTCTCAAAATAGGAGAAATCCCATACTTTCTTTGAAGGTGCAACAGTTTTCTCTTGCTCATTTGAGGATGCTTCTACATCTTGTGCTGCCTCTTTTGAGGTGTTCTCCTCTTCAGCTTCTTTTTTACTTACCTTAGGAATTTCTGAACAAGCAAGTGTCTTTCCACTCCTAATAGTTATTGCCTTCGCATGTTCCCTAGGATTCACAATGGTGTCACTTGGAAATTGTCCTTGAGACCTTTCAGCTAATTGTTTTGCCAATTGCCCAATTTGATTCTCAAGATTTCTAATGGAGGCATCTTGGTTCTTATGATGAGCTCTAGTCTCATTAATGAAGGCATTGGTGGCCTGGATGTGCTCATTAGTTGTCTTGGACAGTTGCAACATGGCTTTTTCCAGCTCCGATGGTTCCTTGGGTGGAATAGGTGGAGGCTGTAAATAATTGTTAGATTTATAATCTAAACCACCACCTTGGATTCTCCTTTGGAAGTTATTCCCCATGGCATTGTTTTGATTCCTCTGGAAGTTTTGTGGAGGTCTTTGATCATACCAAAGTCCATTCACCTGCACGGGGTCAACTCCTACTAAAATAGGGCATTCATTAGATTCATGCTCACCTTGGCAATACTCACATGTGGTAGATTGCATTCTGTTGGATGAAACTTGGGCTGCTGAGACTTGTAGTTTATCAATTTTTGCATTCAAATTGGCTAGCTGCTGGGCCATTAATTTCTATTTAGCCAACATTGCATCATTACTCCCTAGATGGATGACTTCCCTTTTGGGCTGAATCGGCGTGCATTCATTTTCCTCACGGGCTAAAGAGTCAATCAAGTCATATGTCTGAGCTATAGTTTTTGATCTTATCGAACCACCAGCTGCAACATTAACAATAAGACGTGATTCATGTATCATACCATTAAAGAAAATGCGTACCTTTTTACCTACGGACATATTGTACTGTGGACACCTTCAAATCAGCTCTTGAAATCTATTCCATGCTGCACACAAAGTTTCCCTCTCATGTTGAGTGAAATTGGTGATCTCATTCACCAATCTATTATATTTATCCATTGAAAAGTATTGAGCGAAAAACTTTGCAACTAGTTCATCCCAAGTGGTTATACTATTTGAGGTCTGTCTATCTAACCATCTAAGTGCTTTTCCTTTCAAAGCAAAAGGAAATAACCTCAATCTTATAGCATCATCCGACACCCCTTGGTGTCTAATAGTATCACATATTCTTAAAAACCTGTCTATAAAATCGTGGGGATCTTCATTATCTTCCCCGCCAAACTGACTGCGCTCCACCAATGTAATCAATGAAGGATGAATATCAAAGTGATTTGCTTCTATTGGTGGTCTCACAATACTGGAGTTTGGTCTAGTGAACAATGGAGCCAGAATATCCTCCATTAGTTCGTCTTCCGGTCGTGGCTGATTATTTCCTCGGTCAGCCATTGGTGATTCTAATTCAGAGATTGAATCACACTCAGAGTCTTCTGCTTCTCTTTCTCTTTCTCTGGCTAGTCTCCTGTTTCTTCTAATGGTTCTTTCTATCTCAGGGTCGTACTGTAGATGATCAGGATTAACTATGCCTCGCATAAACTAAGAAAAGCAGTTTAGTAACAAAAGAATTCCAATCTCAAGATATAAAGTTAATATAAAATTGGCTATTGCAATCCCTGGCAACGGTGCCAAAAACTTGTTGCGAAATCGACAAGTGTACCGTTCCTTTCAAGTAATAAAGTGAGTAAGTAAAGTATCGTCTCCACAGGGATTGAATGCAATCTTTCTTAACTTAACGTCTTAGAAATTGGAAGACAAAAATAATGATTTGAGAGAAAGTTTATTGATTTGTGTTTGAATATTGTAATTTTAAATGACAGAAAATTAACAAGACTGTAAGCGAATGTAATCAGAATTTACTGCAGTGGTGAGAGACGATTGTAGTTAAGCGCAATCCCCTATGATTCCTTCCTATTATGCTTCGATTGATTATTAACTTGACCTAATCCTAATTACTCAGCTGATGTGTTCTCTTATGATTAGCTAAACCCTAATCCCTTAGTGATTTAACCCTTTGATAGAATTAAGAACCCTAATCCCTTAGTGATTCCTTCTTAAACCAAGCATTAAGCAAACACAACCTAGAAATGCTGCAACCACACATCCCTATCCCTAGGCAATGTATAAATTGTTATCTTACTCATTTCAGAAATTAGAATCCCAATATCCCTATTGTGAATCCCAACCCTAAGTCTCTTAACAGAATGGCCAGTCCAAATTAAGAATTATGCAGTGAAGAATGGAATAAGACAAAGCAATTGTGATAATTTCTTATTAAAACCAATCAATACATAGAGGAATTCTTCATAGGTTCATGGCTCAACCACAATACATAAATTAGCCAAGCATAATCAGAGTTAACAATACTTTCATGACTAACATACCAGAAGAAAAGAAAGGACTACACAGGGAATGGTTCTGCAATTCCTCAGCTTCCAATCTTCTCCCAAGAGTCTCCAATGGCTTCTTCCTTTGCAAATCTGTCTAAAACCCTGTCAAGAACTCCTTCATTGTGACCCAGAGGCTTCCTTTTATGCCCCCAAAACGTCCTAGGTCTAATTCCAGTAACAATGCACTATTCCCTCCACTGAATCAATTTAAATCTTTTAATTTGGGAAACAGCAAGCTTCTCACGCGATTCGCGTGATGTCCCACACGATTCGCGTGGTTTATTCGAGTTAAATAAACTGCTCTGGGCTTCTAACGCTGATCGCGTGAGTGTTGGCGCTGATCGCATGACTTGTTTGAGCTGAATGCTTGAGTTTGATAGAATGGCGCGACTCGCGTGGATGATGGCGCTAATCGCGTGAGTCATTCGAACTGAACTTGTTTTTCTGAACACTTCCATGCTGATCGCGTGGTTCATTCGAAAGCTCTGGCTTTCTCTTTTTGGCTTCTTTTCCTCTCTTGTTTGGTTCCTAAATGATAAAATACTCAGAATTTAAATTAATATGCAATTGAATGATAATTCATCAATTCCTAATCTAATTTACTAATTCTTAAACCATTTATTAATTAATTAAGCCTAAAAACTACTATATGCTGGAAGCATATCAGTTATAGACTCAAGTTAGCCTCTGTCAACTTCATATCAAGCGTCATTTCAACTTCAACATGAATATTAATATACAAATAATCGTAATTCAATCATGCTTCATGCCAGCCATGCCATATTTTATCTCACGCAAGCTTCCTAACAGAAAATTCTAATTCATCACTTACTTTGCAATTTTTCTTCTGAGATATATAAAATAAGCTTCTAACACATTATTCAAAAATTTAAATCCTTATAATTTTTAGCAGAATATATAAATTTCTGTTAGATGTCTTTTGTCACTTGAATGTGATTCGTCAAATAAATACCGTGTATGCACCCATTCCCAGATTTAGAAAATTGCTGTCCCCAGCAACAACTAACAAGGATCGTGTGCTCACTCACGTAATTATTATTTGAAGAATCGCAACTCAACGAAATATTGATTCAACAGAAGAAATTCACATCAATTTATTCATGCATCACAATCACAAATGTATATAAATGGATAAATGTGTACTGTAGTAATGTAGATGGAAAATGAAAACAAAAATAGAAAATAACAGTAAAATCAAAAATGGTCCTGTGAATCACTCATCGCCCTCTGTCGTAACGTCCTCAGCAGCCTGAGATGGACCAGGGTGGTCCGCTGCTGGCTCTGCAGGGCTGGATGGGCCGGGAGGAGTCTGAGCTGGTGGTGGTGGTGGTGGTGTGGAATCCACAGGTGACTGGAAAGCTAACGGTGTAGGAGTGAAGTGGTATTGGTATGCTGAGAAGTCGATGCTCGGCTCTCTGCATAGGTCCTCCATCAGCCTGACCTGGTACTCTAATAAGCGAGTATGATGCTCCATCATAGCTCTCATCGAAGGCTGATGCTAGAAGTCATCCTCTAGAAGAAATAGTGGCTGTGTGGACTGCTGAGACATGGGAGACTATGGTGGATCCTGCTGGACAGGTGCATCTAAGACTGGGGTTGGAGGAGACTGAGGTACTAGTGCTCCACGAGGACTACAAGCTGCTAGTTCCTCGGGAGAGAGCTTCGAAGCTCGGATTAGCTGCTCCTCTGTCGCGCTCTCCATCGCGTCTGTGTATGTCTTGCGAGTCATGACGGAGGCGGTCCGCAGGTCCATAGGCTCATCGTCTAGGATCTGAGCCCCAGCACGACGGCAGAGATGAAGAATGAGGGAGGGATGAGCGAGCCAGGACTTACTACTGGAGTCCTGAATAATGTGGAGAATCCTTTTAGAAAGGACATAGGAGATGTTAAGGAAGGTGTGGCTGAACTCGCAGCGGGCAAAAGGGGAGTAGGCGGTGTCCAGGAATTTCTTTATGGTCTCATCATCAAATGGGACCTGGACACCCCTAACCTAGTTGACCTTCCTCTCAGCTACTGTCGCTGGGTCGATGTTGGCCAGAAACTCCTTCAGGATGGAGCTGGAGCTCGGCTCGACAAAACTAACTAGGCGCTCCCATCGCTGTCTGGTGATGACCTCTCTGATCGGAGAGTCTTCAGGAAGTGATTCCCACATGATCTGCTTCTCCGGAACGACTTTCTTGGGTAAATACCAAGAGTCAAACCGCTCCTTGCACTTGGTGGATCGGAAGCGAGCCTCGTCAAATGGAGCAACCTGAGCCCTCTTGCTACTTGAGGACTCATGCGCTTTCCTCTTCCTCTTCGCTATCTGTTTGCCCTGAAAATCAGAAAATATCCAAGATACAATTATAAAATAACCTAGAATTGCTAATTCCCAGATTTAATCTCTGCATGTCACTGTCGTATTCAATCAGAACTAATATTTCAAGAATCAATCTGGAATCAGTCAATTCACTTGTATACAGTCAATAATGCTCAGGTGGAATTCAAAAACACAATATCAAGCAAATGGATTCAGTATGTAAGCATATGCATGGGACAATACTAATTTGTTCGCAATGTTAATCATTACCAAATGCAAAGATTAACCAATTAATCTCAATAATATCCAGCAACAGAACAGATGCTTCAGTTTCACTAAGCTCATGCGTAGTAGCCCAAGTCAATATTCAAATGAGCATAGGAAGGTTAGATCAATCACAATTTCCCAACTTCAAGTTGAGATCATCAAAACATAATCAATTAATTTACATCCCACATTCCAAATTCAACAGTAATAGGTTGCCTGAAACAATGACTTAAAGTGGTGGCAAAACAACATGCATGTTAAGGGTTCATTTCTTCAAGTCAATATTTATTGAGCCTAGGTTCAATTCAATCAGATTTAGGATAACCAATTTGCATTCAACTCCAATGGAAATCTTCCTAACCAATATCAACTTAACCACTACAAGCAATCAAATATCATGTCAAGCAATTCCGAATCAAGTGAAACCTCATATTATGACCACTCAGAATATCCAAGGTAGTATAACATTCATGTAGGCAATCACCAGTGTCTGAAAAAGAAACAGCATTTACCAAGCACATGTAGGTGTATGCACAGTCAAATGGCTAAAAATTATGTGGTTTAGATCAAACTTGACAATATCAGGCAGATAGACTCAACCATAAATTAATTAAAGCTATACCAACACCTACTCAGTTATCATGCATTCTGGTTCACCAATAACTAGGCACATCAGACTTTAGAACCCAACACAATATTCTCACATAAAAGCATACTAGGTTATTGACACAGTATTCAGATTTTGCACTGGCCTTTTAAGCAATGTTCAATTAGGTATAGAAAGCTTATCAAAATTTCCCAGATCTAGCTTAGCTAGTATCTCTAATTTATTGGTCTCAAATGCCTAAGCTCCTAGGTCAAAAGTTCATGTTTACAACAATTTATCACTAATGGAAGGTTAT
>QARZ01014631.1:0-10065 GCA_013407115.1 Glycine latifolia
ATGGGTGCATGCAACATTGCAAGACCCTCTCTTTCTCTCTCTTTTGGTTTATTTCTTCCTCTATTTCTTCAAGATTGATTCTTTCATGTTTTTTAATGCTTAACGCATGTTCTGTGTCCTGCAACAATATTACAGTGATGTTTTATGCCAAGGAAACTTTAGATGGTAAGCTAATAGCAGTAAAGAAAAGCTCACTTAAACAAATCTCAATACTTTTGTTGAATAAACTTAAAAGTTTAATGTGTTTAATTAGCAATTTTGTTTTAGGAGTTTGAACGGTCAAGAGTCAACAATGATGGTAGTTTATGGCTATAAATGACAATAATGGGTTTTGATGGTAGTTTATGGCTATGAATAGCTATAATGGGTTTTGATTGTGGGTTATGCCTATTAATAGGATTTAAGCCTTTTAAATTGTTGAAAGGCATATTATAGTCTAGAAATAGATCATTGTAATGTTTGACAAAATGAGAGGAGAGAAAAAGAAAAAGAAAAAGAAAGAGAAGAAAAAGAGAAAGAAAAGAGAAATAAGTTGAATAAAGCTTTCTCTAGAAGTTGTTTTCTCCACAAGCTCTCACGGCATAAATTTTTTCTATTTTACAAATTGGTATCAAGAGCCAATGGCAAGTATAACCAACACTGTGCCGCTGCCCCGACTAACGAAGGCAAACTACGAAAATTAGAGCATCCAAATGAAAGCTCTTCTCAGGTCTCAAGATGGTTGGGAGGTGGTCCAAGAAGGTTTCGAAGAACCGACAACTACCACCGGATATACGGTGGCTCAACACAAGGCATTCAAAGAGATGCGATTGAAAGATAAGGTGGCTTTGTACATGTTGTTCCGAGCCGTTGGCGAGTCAGGCTTTGAGAAGATTTCGAGTGCAACAACTTCAAAAGAAGCGTGGGACATTTTGACGAATGTCTACAAAGGAGTCGACTAGGTTAAACAAGTTCGCCTTTGAAATTTTCGTGGCAAGTTGGAAGGCATGAAGATGAAGGAGTTGGAAGGGGTCTCCGACTACATCACGTGTGTTGAAACCGTGGTGAACCAACACAACCAAAATGGAGAAGCGTTAACCGATGCGCGAGTTGTGAAGAAGATTTTGAGGTCGTTAATCGATAGTTTCGAGAATGTCATATGAGCTATAGAAGAGTCAAAAGACCTAACAAAGCTCACGGTTGATGAGCTCACCGGTTCTCTTGAGGCACACAAACAACGTAAGAAGAAGGAGGAGGAGACACTCGAGCAAGCACTTCAAGCCAAGGCGTCACTCAAAGACGAAAAGGTACTCTATTCTCAAAATTTTCGAGGTAGAGGGCATGGCAATGGAGGTCGAGGAGATGGTCGCGATGGTAGAGGCCACGGTCAATAAGGGTATTATGAGCAGAGGGAGCAATCAAACCAACAAAATTGGCGTGGAAGAGGACGCGATCGTGGGAGAGTTGATCGGTCAAATTATTCCAATATTGAGTGCTACAAGTGTGGCAAATATGATCCCCATGCGAAGGATTGCTACTCCGATAAGTGTTACAATTGTGGCAAGGTGGGGCATTTTGCAAAAGAATGTTGAGTCGAGAAAAAGGTGGAAGAGACAACTAACCTAATCACGGAAGATGAGGAGGCGAAAGAAGATTTTCTTTTTATGGCACACAATGAAGTCAACACCAACAATGACACAGTGTGGTACCCTAACACAGGTCCAAGCAACCATATTGTATGTCTTTTGACAGATTCCGAGAATATAATTTTTGAAGAGGTGGTGCAAGACAAGAAATGGCAAACTACCATGGACGAGGAGATTAAAGCAATTGATCGTAACAACACATGGGAGTTAGTAGAATTGCCGAAAGGAAGTCATCCCATTGGTGTGAAGTGGGTATTCAAGAGAAAGATGAATGCCCAAGGTGAGACAGAACGATACAAGGCGCGACTTGTTGCAAAGGGATGCAAGCAAAAGGAGGGAATCGATTATGACGAGGTGTTTGCTCCCGTTGCAAGAATGGAGACAATTCGATTGCTCATTTCACAAGCGGCTCAATTCAAATAGCCAAATATTTCAAATGGATGTCAAGTCGACATTCGTGAATGGTGTGTTCAAAGAAGAAGTCTACATCAAACAACCACTCGGGTACATGAAAAGTGGAGAAGGGAAGAAGGTGATGAAATTAAAGAAGGCGTTTTATGGGTTGAAGCAAGCATCCCAGGCATGGAATAATCGTATCGATACATACTTCAAGGAGAATAGGTTCGAACAATGTCCCTATGAACATGTCATTGACATGAAGAAAAATGGAGGTAATATGTTATTTGTTGCTCTTTATGTTGATGACCGCATTTTTATGGGGAACAATAGGGAGATGATACAAAAGTTTAAGAGCAAAATGGAACGGGAATTCGAGATGACAGATTTGGGTTTGATGAAGTTTTTCCTTGGTCTAGAGGTAAGACAAGATGGCATGTTGCAACCTAGTATCAACACCAATGGAACCGGGTGCAAAACTATCAAAATTCGATGGAGGAGAATGAGTCGACGCGAGCAAATATCGGAGTTTGGTGGGAAGCCTTCACTATCTCACATGCACAAGGCCAGACCTCTTGCTAAATGTTGGCATTGTAAGTCAATTGATGGAGGAGCCGGTTTATTCACATTGGAAGGCGTTGAAGCGAATCCTACGGTATATCCAAGGAACGGTGTCACTCGGGTTATTCTATTCGAATGCGGAAGATTACAAGTTGATTGGGTACTCCGACAGTGATTGGTGCGGAGACTTAGACGATCAGAAAAGTACATCGGGATATGTGTTCTTTATGGGTAACACGACATTTACTTGGCTTTCAAAGAAGCAACCGATCATGACACTTTCGACATGTGAAGCTGAATATGTGGCAACGTCTTGGTGTGTATGTCATGCAATATGGCTCAGAAATCTATTGGGCAAGTTGGAGCAACAACAATTCAGTGCGACTGTGATACGAGTTGACAATAAATCAGCAATTGAGTTGGCAAAGAATCCAGTGAATCATGAGAGAAGCAAACACATTGATATTCGCTTTCACTTCATCTGAGATCATGTGAAGGAAGGAAGTGTGGAATTAGTGCACGTGGCAAGTCGCAGATATCTTCACGAAACCGCTACTGGCGGTACTTCTCGACAACTGCAAGAATTTGATCGGCATGAAGGATGGCAGAAGCTTTTAAGTTTACAGAGGAGTTTTGTTGAATAAACTTAAAAGTTTAATGGGTTTAATTAGCAATTTTGTTTTAGGATAATGAAAGGTCAAGAGTCAACAATGATGGTAGTTTATGGCTATGAATGACTATAATGAGTTTTGATGGTAGTTTATGACTATAATGGGTTTTGATTGTAGGTTACGGCTATTATTAGGATTTAAACCTTTTAAATTGTTGAAGGGCATATTATAGTCTATAAATAGATCATTGTAATGTTTGATAAAATGAGAGGAGAGAAAAAGAAAGAGAAGAAAAAGAGAAATAAGTTGAATAAAACTTTCTCTAGAAGTTGTTTTCTCCACAAGCTCTCACGACATAAATTTTTTCTATTCTACAACCTTTTTGTGTAACATGAAAACAAGGTCCCCTCATGTCTATAATGTGTTCGTGCTCCTTGTCCATCCATTCACTGCTACAAAACAGATCTTTTACGACGGTTCTTTTAGCCATTCAATGTCAGTTCTTGAACTGTGTTCGTAGATAACGTCGTGGAAAATCAACACTTTCCACGATGGTTTTCAAAACCGTCTTAGAATCTCGATTTGAAATCGGTTCTTTCAATAACCGTCTTAGAAAGTATACTTTCTAAAACAATTTTTCTATAAACCGTCTTAGAATGTCTTTTTAAAAAAAAATTAAAAAACACTAAATTTTAAGACAGTTTTTCAAAGAACCGTCTTAGAATTTTTTTTAAAAATAAAAGTAAAAAAATGGAGAATTCTAAGACAATTTTTTCAAAGAACCGTCTTAGAATATCATTTTTTATAAAAAAAATAATAATAATAAAAAGCTACAAGATTGAATTAATTGTGCATGACAGTGTTTCCCTCTATAGTCACCCCCTCCCACTAAGTGACATTTGAAAATGCTCAAAACTCTGCTTTGGGATACTCAGGTTGATGACCAAAATATATTTTCAACACGAGTTACAGCTATTACATAGCCAAAGTTGATTCTTAGAAGTTAAAAGCAGTATAAAACACAAATCAAACCTGAAAATCTTGAGATTCAGTGGTCCGATCAACAAATGATGTTTCTACGCTGTGTAACCTGCAAAAACATGTCCTCTTAAAATATCCAAAATACAAACATACTAACAGTGGGAATTTGGCAATTGGACGACACAAAGTAATGAGCCATTCATTATTACTCCATACAAAAATTACCTTAAGATTAAGTTCTTCCTCTGCCTTTTCATATTCCAAACATCTGTAAAGGAAAAAAAGAGAAAATAAACAAGAGCTTTGCCTCAAAGTATTGCAAAGTGATAATTAAGATGTGAATGGAACTTATTAATGTTCCCAAAGACCTAATAAGATAAGGATAATCACAGACATAGCATGTAGCTTGTGATTTGCAGCAATAGTGACTCTGATTAAGCCAATCCATGTAGTTGCACAACAACATTCAGACGAATAAAGTATTGTCAGTGACTAGGTGATTAAGTAATTAGAAATATACTCACTCTTTTTAGAGTTTTTTGTGCGCTTCCATCAAGTTTCTTTGGTGTACCGTCTGTAGGAGATGCAGTAGTCTACATAAAAAACAAGGGTGAAGTTGGCATTGGCATTACGAAATCAGTAAAAAATGAAAAATCTTAAATGAGAAGTTATTTTATTCAAGAATACTAACAATAGCATTGAATGTAGGGAATTTGACCAAAAATTAATAACTTCCTCTATCACAAGTCATGATAGTAAGTAGTAACACAAAATGGAAAAGGACAAGCTAACAGGTATCAATATTAGAAATAAAACTATTAAAAAACAAAGACTACTGTTTGAGTTGTATTAATGAGAATAGTGTAGAACACATTTAGAGGAAACACAAAAGCTACTATATATGCAAATGATTTATTATAAGAAAATAATATAATTAAACCGTCTCGCTAATTTTTTTATGTATTTTGTAAAAGGATTAGACAAAAAAAAATTAGAGGAAAATAGACCAAAAAAATATATTAAGCATTAAATAGTTGGTCTAAAAGATATATAAACTATTTTTATTATATTACATTTATGGATTTAGTTACGTATAGCATAAAAGCTTTTCTATTAATCCTTTTGTTAGATTGATGAGATTTAATATTTATAAATGCATTAATATATAGTTGCCTAATTAATTTATTAATTCATATTGCAACTATATATAATTATAATAATTAATAATATGCATGTAGGGAGTTATAGGATCTACAATATTATTATTATTATTTTAATTCTATATTGAGCATACCATCAGAAGCTGCGGCTAGAATTTCTGCACATAACTTGGCAAAGGTTGCCAGAAGATGCTCAGGAGCCATTTGTAGTAAAGAAACATAATTGTGCATTCTTTTAGACCTTGACTCTTCATCAGTACCCCTGCAAAGAACAATGCAGACTTGATATCAGTACAATATCTCAAATAAGTAACTGTCTTGCCAATTGCTAATTTTGGGTCCCATTACCTGATGGAAAAGATTTGGCTTTCCTTTCGTGATCCTTGAGACTCACGATGCCTATTAAAACAGCCTCAACAAAACTATTGTATGCTAAAAGAGGAAACTTGACTAGTGAGGAAAACACAATAGTTAAAGTCCAATGACAAACATATTTTTCAATTTATATATAATGGCAAGTATAACTATCAAGATAAAGCTTCAGACCATTTCCCAAGAGAAAATCCGCTAACTGCCTTATCTTTTCTGATTCATCAACATGTGACAAAAGGAACCGAAGAAATAGCACTCCTCTCCATTTCACATAGTCTCTCTAGATAAAAGAAAATCGTATTTTAGCAAACAATACAATTTTTCCCTCTTCACCTTTTAGAAGAGATAATGAAAACAAGCTGTCAAATACAAGCAGTTGATTCATAAAAAGTACCTGCAGCAATCTGGAAAGCAATACGAACGTTTGCCTTCTCACAAGGATCTAAGAGACACCTTGTAATCTTTGTTATGTAACTGATAACTTCCATGAAAAAGAAGTTAGAATAGCAAGGAGAATATTTGCTGACATTCAATTTATACATTTTGCATACTGTAAATTTTGGATTTCTGCCACAGCACAAAACAAAAATTACTCTTTTTTATATTATTATTATACAATCCGCTATGTGTTTATCAATATGTACAAGAACACGACATTATTTCTTTACGATATTATACCTTTTCAAATTCACTTAAATGCAATATTAACGAGGCTTACCAATCAACAAGAGCAGTGAACCGGACACAAAAATCTGCCATCATGACCACAATGTTGTTGCGAAGAGCTGCAGATTTGCTCTTTTCAAGCTCCTGATATTTTGAAACAAAATATATTTTGATTAGGAGGTGAGAAAAATATTACAGTCCATGAGGCATAACATGAACAGTCAAAGCCACAGCCCCAACCTGTACAAACAGAGGAATATAATTCTTAGCTAGCTTCCCATCAACAAGGAAAAGCTTGCCCATAGCTAGCCACCCTTGAATATAAAAAGAGGGAGCTTCCTGTTGTAAAGAAGTTGAAGGGCCAGATGGGCAAACAATAACTACAAACCCAACTGTATAAATCGCTGTAACTGCTTTAGACAATGACTGGGAAATGAGTACTTGTCTAGAATGAAAGATCCAAAGCAAGCCCAGGCATGGATCAAAGCCAACCTCCAACCCTACCTCCCAGCCACGAAAATCACCTCCATCTTCATCGGGAACGAGGTCCTGACCTTAAACGACACCTCCCTAACCTCGAACCTCGTCCCAGCCATGTAGAGCGTCCACGCCGCACTCCTCAACCTCGGACTCGACAAACAAATAATCGTCACAACGATAACATGCTTTTCACAAAGATCGATGCTGTGTATTCCACGTTAGACTCGTTGGGCTACGGGAAGTTGTCGGTTCACCTCTCAGAAACTGGTTCGCCTTCGAAGGGGGATCAGAATGAAGCCGGTGCTGAACTTCGCGGGAAGCGATAGGGTTGCTGTTGCGGCGGAGGGCATGGAGTAGCTTGGAGGAGTAGAGGCGTGTTCGGTTTGGGAAATCCATTAGGAAGGGTTTGAGGAAGGACCAGTCGGGGCCGACGAGGATGATAACGGTGAAGAGGAGGATGACGCGGAAGAACTGGAAGATCTAGAACAGGACATCCCAGCCATGAGGGTTCCGGTGATCATGACATAGTGCTTGTCCACATCGGCGAAGAGGAGGTTGAGGGCCTTCATGAGGAGGTGGATCTGGTGGAGGGAAAACTTGTTGGAATAGCATATGTATATCCAGAGGGCGAGGAAGGTGAAGTAGGCGAAGGAGAAGAGAGAGTAGAGAGTGGGGAGTTGGGTCTGGCCGGCGAAGAGGTAAACGCGAAACTTGAAAGGTCGAAGCCGGGAGGATGCGGAGGAGGGAGAGGTGGGTGTGGGTTTGGAGGAAGTTGGGGTGAAAGCAAGGGAGAGTAAGGGAGAGGATTTGGAGGAAGTGAGAGATGGAGAGGAAGAAAAAATAAAATAAACGCTTCGACAATGGTAATTTTTAAGACGTTTTTCGCAAAACCGTCGTAGATTAATTTTATTTATTTACAAAAATACCATCGTGTTTAAAACTACGACTGTTTTCGCATAACCGTCGTAAAACACGTGTCGTTAAAGGTTATTTTTGTAATAGCGAGCGATTCCAGCTGTACTTGCTTAATTAAGTTCATGTTTTCGTCTTCCTATTTATGTGGCATACGCTTAATCAACAACATGATCTTAAAATGATTTTCTCTTCTCAAGTCTTGGAAGATTAATTGGGACCATGCTTCATTACTCTATTTGATTCCTTTGTCCTCTGCGTTTGTAACCCATTATTTAATGCTTCACAGTCCTTAGTACACTTAATCATCAATTTGATGTTGAGATGAATAGATAGTTTGACCTCTTTCCCCGCCAACCAACTACGTGATTGTGGGAATCACGAAACAAGGCTCAGCGCAATGCCCACTTTATTTATTGATTAATGATCATTGCACATGCATTTTACACACTTATTTTAAGTCATTAGATGACCACTTTAGTTATACAACGGTTTTCTTTTTCTTACTAACATGAGGTGTTCCCATATTAATCCATGAAGTGTAGTCATTCTTTATTTTTATTTTCCTTCACAATGTATGACAGCAGCGAGTTAGAGAATAGGATTCATATTTATTTATTATTGTTCGAGGATGTAAAAGAATAGGATTCTTTTACTGTAAACAACTAAAATTTCCTTCCACCCAAAATTTTTCAACAATAACTATTCGGGTAGCCAATTTTTTATTGGACAACTGTGAGTTTGTGGATAAATTGCTTACTGTTTCAAGTCAGTGATTTGGAATCTTATGCTATAAAATAATAGATGCAACTAACTCCCAACTAGAGAGATGATATGCAGATAGTTTCAATTAATCAAAAGGGATTCGTAGCCAACAGTACCAATTTTCTAGGACCTCTTTTTCTGCAAAGATAGAGAATTGGTAAGAAAAATGAAAAATCCAAGCAATATATGATAATCCAATTGCTTTTATTTTAAAGGGATGTCAGGTAAGCTACTAATTTTAAATTTTTTAACTTGATTTATTTTTAAAAGTATGGTTTTTAAAGTATTAAAAATAGAAGAGATTATCTGTTTTTTCTGTTAGATTTAATTTGAAATTTTATTTATTTTCTTTTATTTTTATTATTTTAATTTTAGGTAATAAAAAAAATGGAAATTAGGTTTCTAATGGACAAACAAAAAGGAGAAATCTCAAACACACAAGAAAGCATTGAAATCCTTACTCTCCATGTTGAAAGATGGCCCATGTAATTTATAAAAGGAGCTAGTGAAAGAGGATTGGAATTTTTTTAGCAGCTCTCTCTCTAGGAGCTCTACGAATATGAGAAGGACAAAAAAATGAAATTTCACATTTTTTTAAGGACATACATAGCCCTGGAATGTACGAGAAAGAGAAGAACAATACAATTCCATTTTATTATTATTTGTAATGATTCTAAGAGTTGTACTCAAACTAGTTTTGTTAGAGTTTTAAGTGCACAATCATAAACTGAAAATTAATGCGGAAGCAAAAATTAAAAGAGAAAGAAAATACATAAGTATTTTACTTGATTCAGTAACTAAGAGACACTCCTTGTTATCTACATCCAAAAGCAAAGAACATGTAGACCTTTTATTACAAACACTAATATTACAAGAATATTACAATAGCATTCCTCAGGATTACAAGGCCAAACTTTCAACAAGAATAAGCCTTAAAATAACATGTAAACAAGAAAACAAGGTTTACAGGGAACAAAAGAAAACTACTCTTTATCAATGTCAAGAACAGACATTACACAGCTTTCAACTCTTCTCTCAACCAGTTCCTTACAGAGAATAACCTCAAGAACAGAAAATGGATCAAACCTGAGAGAGAGATTACCTCCACCTACAATATAACACCAACAGGAACACAGAACACAGACCACAAAGATCTATATCATCATCACTCAGTTTTCACTCACCAAACTCAAGATTTGTGCAGAAAGTAGCAAACCTTAGCAGAGCAAGGTTAAAGAGAAAACAAGACAATGAAAAGAAAGCAATTAGGAAGCTTATGGAGTATGTCACTAAAAGGAAGCGTAAAAGTCAAATGAAAACCGTGCAGTACCTTAGTGAATAAAAGCCTTATATATATGGGAAGGAAAAACAAAGTTGTACGTACCATTTCACTAAAAAAGGTTTAGCATAATGGCTTTTGGACTTCACAAGGCCCAACAAACTCCACCTTGAAGCACAAGAAGACATAGCATAAACATAAGACAGACAAGGGCTACAAGTTCAATGCCAGAACAGAGGACACTAGGACACAAAAAA
>QARZ01017946.1:0-12068 GCA_013407115.1 Glycine latifolia
GGGGGGGGGTGTACAAGTCAATGTTGGAGGTATATGTATGAAATCTGGAAAAGAATTGGGTTCTTTTCATGAGACGGTTAAGAACAGTTCTTGATATTTTTGTGCCTGGTGTAGGGCTTGATAAAGAAGATATCTGTGGTCGTGAACATGAGGCTGAGGTAGTCGATGCTATGATCAGAGGAGGTAAGCTCTCTGTTCTTGGGAGTTTGTTCCCTTGATTGTGTTCCACCATACTCTTGGGGAGTGATGGTTGTTGGATATCATGATGCGTGTATTTACATTGTGTATTATTTCTTTTTGATTGAGAACATACATGTAATGGAAATGTGCACTGGTTGTCTAATTTGTATAACTGGATATACATTTGTGTACGCGAAGTGCACTGGTTGGCTAATTTGTATATCTGGATATACGTTTGTGCACGTCTGTGCTGGAAGGGCACATTGGTGGAGTTATCACATGGAGTCCGAGGTCTGGGACCTCAGGCCAGGATACGTGATGTGTATGTGGAGTGCACTGGAAGATATACGAGAGTGCACAATATGTGTACTGGCTGTCTAACTTGTATATTTGATATGCAATTGTGTATGATATCTGCACTGGTTGGCTAAATTGCATATTTGTGATGGAATGGCACGTTGGTGCAATTATGTACATGTATTATTTTATTAAAGGCCGGGTTGGCTATGTTAATTGTAATGACAATATAAATGCTAAGTACTGTGGAAGTGAACCAGGGGGATGTGTAACTCCAAGAACCCTGAGTTTACTGAGATTGTATCTCACCCCGGTTGGGGATTATATTTTATTGCAGGTGATAGCCATAGAGTGGAGGATGAAGTCCGGGGTAAGAGACGCGAGTAGGGATTGTTCGGTGGATCTCAATTGAGAGGCCGTGTTGGCCGAGGCCGGGTTGACCACTAATTGAGGATCCCGGACAAGAGGTCGAGGCCGGGTTCAAGGGAGCAGAAATTGGAAGGCGGTTTTGAGTGAGCCTGTTGGCTCAATTTTGTTGTACATTTTGTAACCCGATATGGGTTGTACTATGATGTATCTTATGGAATAGAACGCAGGTGTTGGGATGTATATCAAAATTCCATATATAATGTTTTGTTTATACAGTTTGACGTAAGATGACGTCTTGTTTTAGTGTTTTGCTTCCGTTTATTACTTATTACGTAAGTAATTGCTGCGCTTAAGAACTATAAGATAATGTTAATGAATTGGATGCATACGGGGTTGTTACATCGTTGCGGAGGGAGGGCCAAGCACCCTCTCCCCCACCTACATACGAGGGCGCAGGTAGTCGCCATCACGGGGAAGGTACCCATCATTCTAATGGATCCCGTCACCATAGAGGAGGCCGATTTCCTCGAGTTGAGGTCGAAGAGGACGCGGCAGCCAGAGGGAGAATGCTTATTGCCTTCCGCAAGCATGACCCTCTAGCTTTCCATGGGGGCTACGACCCCATTGCGGCCGCCAAATGGTTGCAGGCATTAGCGAAGATCTTCATGGTGATGGAGTGCCCGGACCATCAGAGGCTCCTATTTGCAACGTATTTGCTTTAAGGGGACGCGCATGAGTGGTGGGTCAACACTTCCCTATTACTGAGAGACCGAGATGAGGGCATCACTTGGCAGACCTTCGAAACCCAGTTCCTGGACAGGTATTTCCCCAGGGATGCCCGGGAACAGAAGCAGGCCGAGTTTGAGGGTCTTGTCCAGGAACAGATGTCGGTGGATGAGTACTTAGCCAAATTCAATGAATTGGCTAAGTATGCTCATTTCAGAAGAGCTCTCACTGAAGCCGAGGTCCTTACTGCCAAATTCCAGAGGGGACTTAAGGAAAGCATTGAAGAAAAGATTGCTGGGAGTGGATCCCGGGATATGGGCAGCCTGGTGAGGCAGTGCAGTCAAGTAAAGGACATGATTAGCAGGCACAGTGGAAGCCAGTCGAGTCCCTCAGTAAGACTGGAAGCAAGGAAGCCTGGTAATACATGTCCAGCCAGGAAGGGCAAGGGCCGGGACTTGAGGGTCGCGTCTTCAACATATCAGTTTAAGAAGGGCCCGAATCAACGTGGATCGTATCAGAGACCGACCCAACCTCCTAAGTGTATCTCTTGTGGGGCAGATCATTGGGAAGTGTGCCATTCAGGTTAATCGATATGCTTTAGGTGTGGCAAGCCCGACCACTATGCCAGAGAGTGCCCACGGACAAACAGCCGGGCAATGGCCGCTCCAGTGATGTCTACCACACCCACCACAGGCCGGATTTACACAATGGATGCTAGAGAGGCAGCCCGTACTCTTGACTTGATCTGAGGTATGGTTTCGATCAATGATTATGATGTGAGAGTCCTATTCGACTTTGGAGCTACTCACTCCTTCATTAAGGATAGTACAGCCTTAGGACTAAACCTTCAGGTGTTCAGACTTTCCCCTCCTATGGAGGTTACCACCGATTCTAAGGAGCAGTGTAGGGTAGATGCGTACTGCCGGGATGTGCAGTTTCTCTTTGAGAGCAAGGAGTACAGTGTTGATCTGTACTGCCTTGCGATGCCCACCCTTGAGGTCATTCTTGGAATGGATTGGTTAACTACGTATGGCATCATGTTGGATTGCTACAACAAAAAGTTTGTGGCACCTTCAAACGGGGTGAGGTCGGATTCCAGTTCGCTTTGCTCGGTCCTACAAGCTCGTAAGGAAATGAGGAAAGGAGCACGGGGCTGTCTTTTGCTAAATGTAGTGGAGGACGGGCCGAGCGTTGACCTATCGAGGATCCCGGTCGTGAACGAGTTTGTTGATGTGTTCCCATAATAGATCACACAACTCCTACCAGACAGAGGGATTGAGTTCTCCGTTGATTTGATCCCGGGTGTAGGACCCATATCCATAGCCCCGTACCATATGGCTCCTTTGGAATTAAGAGAGCTAAAGGCACAACTTGAGGATTTATTATCCAAAGAGTTTATTAGGCCGAGTGTGTCTCCATGGGGAGCTCCGGTATTTTTCATGAAAAAGAAGGACGGAAGTATGCGGCTATGTGTGGATTACCGGCAATTGAATAAAGTCACTGTGAAGAACAAGTATCCCTTACCCCGGATTGATGATTTATTAGATCAATTGAAGGGAGCCCGAGTATTCTCTAAGATAGACTTGCGATCCGGATACCACCATATTCAGGTTAAGTCCGAGGACATACCTAAGACTTCATTCCAATCTCGGTATGGCCATTATGAATATCAAGTCATTTCGTTCGGTCTCACGAACGCCCCAGCGGTGTTCATGGATTATATGAACCAGGTGTTCAAACCCTTCTTGGATGAATTCGTGGTGGTGTTCATTGATGACATACTGGTCTACTCTGAGAATAAAGAGAAGCATGTCGAGCACCTTTGTATGCCAAATTGTCTAAATGCGAATTTTGGTTGTCCAAGGTGAGGTTCCTCGGCCACGTGATCTCGGCAGCTGGGGTAGCAGTTGACCCCGATAAGATTGAGGCCGTGATGACTTGGGAATGGCCCAAGAGTGTTTCTGAGATCCGGAGTTTCCTGGGACTGGCCGGGTACTATCGAAGGTTCATTCAAGGGTTCTCACAGATGGTGTTGCCCTTGACTCGCCTAACCCGGAACCTTTTGTTTGGACCAATGAGTGCGAGGAATGCTTCCACAGACTAAAGGAAAAATTGACCACGGCTCCCATGTTAACCCTTCCTGACCCGAAAGGAAGTTTTGAGGTCTTTTGTGATGCATCCAGGCAGGGACTAGGATGTGTCCTAATGCAAGAGAAAAAGGTGGTTGCCTATGCTTCCCGGCAACTGAAGCCACATGAGGAGAACTACCCAACACATGGTTTAGAACTTGTAGCAGTGGTCTTTGCTCTGAAAATATGGAGGCACTACCTGTATGGTGCCAAACTCGAGGTGTTCAGTGACCACAAGAGCCCAAATACTTTTTTGATCAGAAGGAGCTCAACATGAGGCAAAGATGATGGATGGAGTTCCTCAAGGACTGTGATTTTGAGTTAAAATACAATCCCGAAAAAGCCAATGTGGTGGCGGACGCCCTAAGCAAGAAGCATATGAGCACGACTTTCTTGATGATGGCGGAATGCAAGCTGATAGAGAATTTTTGGGATATGCACATGACCGTAATCGAGGGTAACTAGGGTCTCAAACTGAGAGCAATCAGGGTGAATAATGAGTTGATTAGAAGGATTCGAGAAACCTAGGAAAGTAACGAAGATGTGAAGCCCCTGTTGGGACAAAGAGGCGTTTCTCGGGAAGACCATGACTTAATTTCATACCAAGGAAGGATTTTGGTACCTAAAGGGGACTTAGTGAATACGCTC
Organism: Glycine latifolia; assembly: GCA_013407115.1. Lineage (NCBI taxonomy): Eukaryota > Viridiplantae > Streptophyta > Magnoliopsida > Fabales > Fabaceae > Glycine > Glycine latifolia. The sequence goes on from QARZ01017946.1 coordinate 4,350, forward strand.
CTGTCCGAGGCTCACAATGGCCAGTTTAGTATTCATCCCGGAGCCACCAAGATGTATCAGGACCTTTAGAGGAACTTTTGGTGGCCGGGAATGAAGAGAGACATAGTCGAGCACGTGACTAAGTGCCTGGTATGTCAGAAGGTTAAGATCGAGCATCAGAGGCCAGCGGGCCTGTTACAACCCTTGCTGATTCCGAAGTGGAAGTGAAATAGTATCTCCATGGACTTTGTAGTCGGCTACCAAGGACTCAACCCGGATACAACTCCATCTGGGTGATTGATGATAGACTAACCAAATCGGCTCACTTCTTACCTGTTCGGACTGACTATACCACAGAGAAGTTGGCTCGGTTATACGTCAAGGAGATAATTAGATTGCATGGCATCCCGGAATGCATTGTCAACGATAGAAGTTCGAAGTTCACCTCAAGGTTTTGGAGCGCTCTTTAGGAGACCTTTGTAACCCAGCTGAGGCTCAGCACGGCTTATCATCCCCAGACGGACGGGTAGACAGAGATGACCATCCAAACTCTAGAAGACATACTGAGAGCTTGCACGTTGGAACAAGGGACGAGTTGGGATAGGTACCTCCCATTGGTGGAATTCTCATATAATAATAGCTTCCATGCTAGCCTGGGCATGGCACCCTTCGAAGCATTATATGGACGAAGGTGCCGAACTCCTACATGCTGGACTAAAGTAGGGGAGGGTCAACTCCTCGGACTCGAGATGGTACAGGAAACATCCAAGCAAATCCGCATGATCTGGCATAAGTTGTTACAGACTCAAAGTCGACAGAAGAGCTACTATGATAGCAAGCATCGCCCACTGCAGTTTGATGAGGGCGATCATGTATTCCTGAAACTATCTCCGATCACTGGGCTTGGGCGGGCTTTGGGAGTGAGAAAACTTAGCTCGAGATACATCGGTCCTTACCAAATTCTCCAAAGAGCAGGCCCGGTTGCCTACAGGTTAGCCTTACCTCCTCAACTGTCCAGGCTGCACGACATGTTTCACGTATCTCAACTAAGGAAGTATGTGCCAGACCCGTCACACGTGGTGGAGCCAGACATAGTGCAAATTAAAGAGAATCTAACGTGTCCCACGCGACAAGCTCAGATCCTCGACAGAATGGAGAAGAAGATCCAAAGTAAAACTATTCCCATAGTCAAGGTACAATGGGAAGGAAGGACTCCTGAGGAAGCAACTTGGGAGGGGGAACAGAAGCTCGTGCAACTGTACCCTGAGTTACTTGACGGATAAGATTCTTTGAATTTTGAGGACAAAATTCTTTGAAAGGTGGGGTGAATGTAAGGTCTCGGGTGTCCACGTGGCACTTTAACGTTTCAATGTGGTAATTACGTAGTAGTAATAATAATTATGGTAATGACCCTGTGGCTAATCCAGATTCATGTGACCGGGGTGTCATACAAGGGGGTGCAAATTGGAACTCGGATAAGAAAGGGATGTAAATATAACCTTTTGAAGTCGGGTTCGTACTGAGTGTGTTAGTATTTACAAGGAAACCGGGTTAGAGTGTGACTGGGTTATCGCGTATGTATCCTGGGAAAAAGCACTGAAAAGAAAGGAACCCAAACAAGGAAGGAAAGAGTGACTGGGTAGCGATCCCAGATGGCTCATGTCTTCTTTTCCTTTGAGCTACCGAATAACAACCTTGGACGAGCTCATGTATCCTTTCCCTACGAGTACCGGGTAAGTAATTACAATTTGGGTCGAACGAGATCGGGGAGGACGGAACCTCGGACTCGTGAAGTACCAAGACAACAACCCGAACGAGGTCGGGTAGTGATGGCCAGGGTGGGAACCCGGACAAGGTTATATGGGCTACACTTACCTATGGGAAGTCATATTCACTTGACTCGCCAACCCGGTAGTTGGTGATTTCACAAGCTTAACCTATGCACGTGATTCGCACTGACTGTCAGGTCACTGGAGTAACACATGTTGACTTAGTGACGTATGCGATGTCTATTAACTCTCAGAGTATTTATATAGCGTGCGTGTGGGTTATTTCGTGCACGACTCATTTTATCCTCTGTCCCTTCACCAAAAAGGTGTTCCTTCTCTCTCTTCCTTCTCTGTTTCCGCCATTGACAAACAAAGAAGGCTTCTGGTTTAGGGAAGAGAAGGTGACTTTAGGACATTAGAGCTTGAGAAGCGGTTCTCTAGCCTCGTTAACAATCTTAGGGGTAAGGAGCGCCGATCCAACCTTAAGATATAACTGGTATCGATTTTGGGTTAGTTGTGATGAACCCTTTTGGGGTTCTCCATGTCGCTTGTGGGTGACTCATTTTGGTGACCTGGAAATGTATCGAGTTCCTCTACATGCAACGAGTGAAAATCATTATTGATTACTTGCATGCATGTATGTAGGGCGCGACGTCGAGGATTGTGGTGTTCAAGATCACAAGGTTGGACGAACCAGTGAGGAACATAGGACAGGTAAGCTTTCTGTTCTTGAGAGTCCTTCTCTGGACCGCGTTCCACCATACTCCGAGGGAGTGATGGTTATTGTATGTCATGATGCATGTATTGAAATTGGGTGTTACTGCTTTCTGATTGAGAACATGTATATGGTTTGCACTGTGATGCTATGTTGTGATGTATGAGATTCTCTGGCCAGTAGAATGGACAAATATGGACTTAGAGCCATAGACGTCTGCGCGGAATCTAGAGGGAATGTGCCCATTAAGTTGGATGATCTTCCTCAGGCAAGGATATACAAGGGAATGTGCCCATTAAGTTGGATGATCTCTCTTGTTATATCCATGTGATTATATACATGTGATGTGTTCTTTTGTAAGCCGAGATAGCTAGCTTGTGTAATGCCGTTTTGATGCTTTGTGTCATGGAAGTGAACCCGGGAAAGGAGAAGCCCTCCAGAACCCAGAGTTTACTGAGATTATTATCTCACCCCAGTTGGGGATTATATTGTTATTGCAGGTGATGAGCACGGGGAGGACGGGGCAAGAGACCCGCGTAGCAAGGCAGTCTGAGGGATTCCGAACGAGAGACCGAGCTAGGACGGGTTCTTCGTGAACCTTAGTCTTTTGGGAGCATGTGGCTCTGTACTTTTGGTTATATATTTATGCATGCCTCTAACCCGGCCCTGAAGGGTATCATACTCAGGGTCTTTTATGCTTGTAAAGTTGTGAATTATTACCATACATAATGCAAAGCTTTTGTCTTACTGTGGATGTACGATGACGTCAATTTATTAGTTGCTTACTTAATTATTTTGTTATATTAATTACTGCACCTAACGACCATAGTGGAATGTTAAAAACCTGGATGCATACTGGTTGTTACACTACCTAACCTGAGTTTTGTTTGAACACAAGTTCTCACAGCAACTAGGAATGAAAGGGATTAAGCTCCATTCACGAGTTCCTCTTAACGTAGAGGTTTTTCCACTGCAACTACGGTGGTTCTTGAGAGTTAAAGGTGGTATAGAGGGTTGATAAAGAGAAATTTCTGGGTGCAAAGAGTTTAGAGAGAGAAAAGAAGAGAAATGTGTTCAGAAGTGAGAATGAATCATGCTTCCGCTTCATGTACTGTTATTTATAGACGGAGATACTAAGGCAAGTTGCCAACAAGCGTGAATAGACAGCTATCATAGCCACCATAGTTTCCAATCTTGCGTGACCAGACGGACAGCTACCATAGCCACCATCGTTATTACTATGGGTGTACGAACAACTATCTTAGCCACAAAATTTGACTTATATCCCTTACACACAAATTCCTATGCAAAACACTTTAACAAATTGCAAGAATTATCTTTCAAGCACAAATACCAATGCAAAGCCATTTGCAAGAATTATATTAAACAATTAAGCAACATAAAATATCTATCAGCTTGTAAATTTTCAAGGTGGTTACGAACTTCCCTTGTGAAATGTTTTGTATCTTTTAAATTTTGTAAGGCTAAGATCAAATAGTTTTCTTTCAAGCTTTCTAAAGTAGTGTTCTCAAGAGGGAAAAAATTGAGTAGGGTTCTTAGGTTCTTTGTGATTAGAAGTCTAATAGGGTGTTAGATTTCAGGTTCTTTAGCTAGGTTTGATAAAGGTAATCACTTGTAATAGCTTGTAAAGAACATATTTGATTTAGTAGAACTCTAATCTGGTTTTGATTAGAAGACACTGGATGTAGCTTCTCTTTTGAGGGGTCAACTAGTATAGATCTTGTGTTAAACTAGTTTTTGAATCTTGTTATCTACATCTAACTGGTCTTGTGGTTTATCTCTTTCAAGATCCAAAGAAAAAGTTTCTGAAATTGTATAAGGTGAAGGGTGAGTCTTGATTGATTAAAAATGGTAGTTTTTACTAAGCAATATTTGTGATACAATCTAAATTCCGCTGTCGATTGCACAAAGTTTTAAAAGTTTAAAATTAAACCAATTCACCCCTCTCTTGGTTTAGTATGTGTGTGTTCATCCTTGTTTTTCAATTGGTATCAAAAGCTGGTTCTTGAAAGTTAATCAAGATCACTATTATTTTCAAGAAAATGAATACCACACAGATTATCTTCAAGGAGGGTGCCTCCCTCAATCATTCTTCGATATTTGAAGGAAAGCATTATAGTTTTTGGAAAAATCGTATGAAAATATTTATTCAACCAAATGACCCCGGTGCTTGGAATGCAATTGAAAAAGGTCCTTTGATCCCTACAAAAACGGTTGATAATGAAAGAATTCCCAAGGAGTGGGATGAAAAGACGAATGCAGAAAAAAGAGTTGTGCAATATGATTTTAAAGCTAAAAACATGATTATATCTGCTCTTTCTTCTGATGAATTTTTTAGAATTTTTAGGTGTAAAAGCGCAAAGGAAATGTGGGAGATGTTGATTCCCAAGGAAGCATGCCAAGATGAGCAATACAGAAAATATTTCTCAGCTACAAATAAGGTTCACTCACATTGTCAACCATCTTCTTGGTCTTGGGAAGATTTTTGATGTTGAAGAATTGAACATCAAAATATTGAAGTGTCTCACAAGACCATGGCAACCAAAAGTTACAGCAATCAAGGAATCAAAAGATCTATCTAAGATTTTCATGGTTGCACTTTTTGGTAAGCTTCTTGAGTATGAACTTGAAATGTCACAACTAACACATGCAGAGGATGCAGAGAAGAAACACAAGATTATAGCTTGAAAATTGCATCAACTCATTTGCATAAGGAAGACTCAAGTGAAGATGAAAGTGATGAACATGTGAACCTAATAGTGTAGAAATTCAGCAAGTTCATGAGAAGAAACAAGAACAAAAGGCTTTCAAAGTTCAACAGGAAAAATGACAGCCATAACAACAACATCAACAATACCTCCAACTTTATTTGCTTCGAATGTGGTAAACCCCAACCACATCAAATCTGAATGTCCAATCTTTTTGAAGAAGCAACAAGGTGAGAGGAAGACAAAGAAAGAAGGGAAGCCAAAGAAGGCATACATAGCATAGGAAGACAATTATTTGACAACCTCTGAATCGACAATTGAAAATGAAGAAGCAAATGTTTGCTTCACATCCACAATAAGTGATGATGAAGAAATTGTTAGTATGTAGGTGTCCTAGAGACAATTTGATTTATTAGTTGAACACCTTGTACTATTTATTATTTCATGATTAATAAGAGCACACTTTATCTTTATCATATTTATGTCTCACCTATATTTATAGCAATATGCATTTAAAGATAAAGGCCCTAGGAATAGAACAAGTGTTCTCGAGGATTTATGATAGGGATCATGATCATGAGGATTTGAGTACACTACACGTCTATTGCCTAAAGCTTGTTCCTAGTCTTGAATCATCCAGAAAGGGCATTGATGATCTCAATAAGACTAGTATGACATCTTCTACTTTTATAGAGATACAAGGTAGGGACCTCATGGAATGCAGGCATGGTGATGCCTTAGCTGATGTCGTGGGTGGATCTGTTCGGGAACAGATGGCACTGAACTGACCTGCCAAGAGAGTTTCATTTTGATAAAGTTTGATTAGTAACTTTTGCTTGCATGTATGACTTTAAACTTAAGGCCATGAGTTTGAAGCATAGCTAGATTTATGTTGCAGATTGCTGGTGGAATATGGGCCGACACCGTGGGAGGAAAACAGGTATTGGGATTTGGCGTTGTTTGGTGGTCCATTGCGACAGCCCTCACTCCTATAGCTGCCAAACTTGGATTTCCTTTCCTACTAGTTGCTCGTGCATTCATGGGGATTGGTGAGGTGAGTGCTGTTAAAATGTTCCAAATGATACAGTTTCCTGCATTCTACTACTAGGAGAAACCTTAATGTTGCTAATATGTTGATATTGGTAAAAGAAATATCTAATACATAAAAACAATGAAATTTTTTTTCTTCTCATAATCCATATTGTGACTGATTTCAGTAATGATTTGATTTGGAGAAAACTTAGGTATAGTTCTTTAAGTGTTGTACTGTTGTTCGTCCTATTCTCCCATCAGAATTGGAGTGTCATCTTGGTAAACATTTAATGCTAACATGTGTTATGCAAATTACTGAAGTATTACTCTAGTTCTTATCCGAGAACAACACAAGTAACTTCAGTTTTGTCCATTTTTTATTTATCTTGATGATACAATTTTCTGATAACTTTCTTCCATATGGACCTCACTTCTTTTGGCCTTTTCCCTTTCTAGGGTGTAGCTATGCCAGCCATGAATAATATTCTGTCAAAATGGGTTCCTGTGTCAGAGAGAAGTAGATCACTAGCGCTGGTCTAAAGTGGCATTTATCTTGGATCAGTCACTGGACTGGCCTTTTCTCCCTTCCTAATTCATCAGTTTGGATGGCCATCAGTATTTTACTCCTTTGGTTCTCTAGGGACAGTCTGGTTTTCTGTGTGGCTTAGTAAGGTACGATTGGCGCATGCAAAATTATTTCCTTTGCATTCTAGACGTGGAAATACTTGTACACACATTTTCTTTATTGAATACTTTTTGTCTAGAAGTTGATTCTTTACCACGAATTTTGTAACTGTGACATCTTTTTTGTTTCTGAAAAGTTCACTTATCTTGGTAGAATTTTCTATTTGCTGATGTGCTAATCTTTTTTTTGTTCTTCTGGGAGTGTAGGCACATAGTTCACCTCTTGAAGATCGCGGCCTGAAGAAAAGAAGCCATTACTGCCAATTGTTCCTCCAAGGAACCTGTGAAAACAATACCTTGACGATTAATTTTGTCAAAGCCACCAGTCTGGGCTCTGATAGTGTCCCATTTTTGCCACAACTGGGGAACTTTCATTCTACTTACACGGATGCCAACATACTATAACCAAGTAAGTCTTCCTATCCTTTTTGGGCATGTTTCTACTTGATGTGGCGAAGCCAGAGCTAGATTTATGCTCTTTATTTTATTTTTAGTTCCTAGATGGTTGTGTATGATTTTACCTAGATGATAAAGTCTCCAATACCTATATAAGGAAAAATTCTTAAGAAACCACAGCTTAAAATATATATTGCATCATCTGGTTCTATGTATAATATGTGACAATGGACAAAGAGGAAGAGGGAAAGCTGGTCCTATAACTGACAGTAAAGTAGCAAACCATGCAAATGATGTAAATAATATAAGCAGAAAATGAAAGAAAGAGAGAATATTAGATATGTGCATCATTTGCTTCTCATTATTTAGTCCATATCCTTAAGCCATTTATTTTTGTTTATTTATGTTTTTTTTT
>QARZ01017978.1:0-11839 GCA_013407115.1 Glycine latifolia
ATGTTCACAATTTGGATCAGGTGGGTACTCAGGTGTAAGAGAATGATTTGGTGCTGAAGGTGAAGCATCTCCAACAGGGGTAGCGGGAATTGACTCTCTGTCAATGGCCGGATTTGGTTGGTCTTGAGCTGTAGGAAGTATGTTTGGTGTCGGCGTAGTAACATTAATCATTGACTCTGAGGTTGATATGTGAATGGAAGAGGTGGAAGGGTTAGTGGTAATTGGAGGTCCCAAACTAACACCCCATCTTCTACCACGATTTATAAATGTTCTGTGACCACCACCTCTACCTCTGTCTGCCATCTACATGTTTGATTTTGTTACACACACAAACATATATATATATATATACACACACACACACACACATATATGATATTTAAGAACAAATAAATAAAAAGTGAAGTATCACAAATAATACACTTTAGTAAACAAACAAATCCAACTTGTTAGTGGAAACTCACAGAAACATGTTTTCTACACCAAAATAGGTCAATTATCTTCTCTTTCATGTCCACTACAAGAGTAAAAGTAATAATTATTACAAACCACAGTCATACAAATGTCAATATATTACTGATATATATATATATATATATATATATATATATATATATATATACACAATGAACATAACACATGCAATCAACTTTAATGTATGACCTACCTAAGAAGTATCTATATCATCAAAATCACTCTCAATCTCATTCTCACTTAATATGCATTCATTCTCATCTGGTTCAATCAAGTCTGGTTGTTTAAGTAAATATGCATCTATCTCTTCTCTACCTCCATCAACATCCACAAGAGATTCATTAATGACATCAGGGTCAACTTCCAACACTTCTTGAAGCCCTACAAGCTCATCATCTTGGTATGGAGCCTCTTGCTCAGTTTCACTCACTATATTTTCAGTGATTTTGTTGTGAGCTTTTATCTTCATTACAGCTAACCATCCTTGATGTCCTTCGGGATATGTTGTGTAATAAACTTGTTCAACTTGTTGTGAAAATATGAATGGGTCATATGCTTTAGTATATCTTTTTGATTGCCTTACTTCAACAATCTCATACTTTTTATCTACTTGTGTTCCTACATAAGGAGTATTATCAAACCAATCACACTTGAATAGAATTAACTTCATCAATGGGATGCCAATATACTCCAATTGAATAATATCAAACAACATTCCATAAAAATCAGATTCTAGTTGACCATCAGTTCCTCAGACATAAACACCATAATTAGAAGAATTCATTCCTTCATTCCAACTAACTATTTGAAATTTGTATCCATTTATAACATACATAGGCCATGATTCAACTTTTCTCTTAGGTCCCCATGCCAAATTAACCAATATTGAATCTTGAATATTATCTTCTGGATTTAGAACCTAAAAAATTTAACAATTAACGTCATATAAAAGACCATATCATTATGGAATAAATATTATTTGAACAATATATAAGGTGTTAACCTACATATTGCTTGAACCATGTAGGAAAGTTGGATGAAATGTCTTGGTTAAGTTGAGCATCTGAAGCAGTGGGATTCAGCTCCCTCAAAAAATTCTCATAAATACTGGAAATGAGAAAACAAATTACCCAAAGTACATAACATAACATGATTAAATTATCAAAATTAGATTTATATAAGTATTAAAATCATCTTACTCTAAATATGGCTCAACCTCTGGACAATTTTGAAGAACGTACAAGTGAGCAACATGAAGATCAACTTGGTCCAAAAAATATGTTTTGGATTTACCACTCGCTCTTCCTGGACAATTGAAGATCATCTGCATCAACATGAAGATCATCTGCATCAACATTCTGAGGCATTCTAGTCCTTCTCGTTGCAATTTGATCAGGATAGTAAAATAAGGCAAAGGTAGATGTCTCCTCCACTAAGTATGCTTCATAAATCGATCCCTCGGCTCTAGCCTTATTCTTGACTTTATTTTTTAGGGAATGTAAAAACCTAAAATTAATATGAATAAGTATTTTAAAAAAATTACTATATAATTCAATGGTGTATAAATTATTACTCAGGATATACCTCTCGAAAGGATACATCCAACGATATTGGACTGGGCCACCAACTCTTGCCTCATAAGGTAGATGAACTGGAAGATGTTCCATTGAATCAAAGAAGTTTGGTGGGAATATTTGTTCTAACTTACACAACAAAACATGTATGTTATTTTCCATAACTCTTAGTTGTTGAACATTTAATGTTGTCGAAGTTAGTTCTCTAAAAAATTGGCTAAGTTCAACAAGTGGCTTCCAAATAGGTTTTGATAATGAGTCAAATGCAATTGGAAGCAACCGTTGCATGAAAACATGACAATCATTGAGAGGATACTAAGGAAATCATAATAATGCAATATTATGACAGCCAAGTCTGCAGTATATATAACAATATATTGTAACAATAATAATAATATGAAAATGCATATAAAGATATATACTAGATAGCATATGGCAATGATGGCATGCGTACCAAAATATTCATTCCTGATAGCGTGAACACTTTTTGAAGCTTTGTTGTTGTCTTGGATTATTGAAGTGTGAACACTTCCGATTAAAATATGTTTTGTTGTGAAGATGATATGTGAGAGTGCAAAAAAGCGTAAAAAATGAAGGTGAGTGAAGGGAAGAAAATGAAAAAGTGCTTGGAGTGAGAGTCACTTCATGGAACCCACCCAAATATATTAATTGGTTTGAAACCAATTTGAATCCGTCAAACTGCACTCCACGTAAGTGGGCCTCCACTTTTTTCTAACTTTGTTAAGATATGTCCGTTGCTTTTGCACTGATTATTATTCCAAATGTTAAAATACATAATTAGTAAAAATTTTATAATAACTTATAAAATTTTTATACTTTATTTTCATGTATTTTAAAATTAGAAAGTTATCCAATAATTCTCATAAACAAAAGCATCATATCTACACCAAACAATAATTTAAAAAAAAAATAAATGAAAACATAAATTTTAAAAATAAGAAGTAGATATATCTTTAATTTTTTTTTATAAAAAATTCACCCCAATATGACAAAAAAGTATGATAAAAAAGAATGAGAGAAAAGAAAGACAATAATAAAAAATTATGTATAAAAAAATATAAAATTCAAAAAAAATTTAAAAAAGAAACAAATATATCCTTAATTTTGTTTTTAAAAAAAGAAGGATAAAGAATGAAAGGGAATAAAAGGAAAAAAGAAGAAATATAAACTTTAGAATACTAAAACAAGAAAACAAAATAATTTAATTTGTTAAACATATAAAATTATCAAAACAGGAAAAAAATAATTTTAAACCAAATTTTAAAACTGTTTTTTTAAATCTAAAACTGATTCTTGTTAGATATTACTTTTTAATTTTTAAACTAAAACTGATTTGAAACTAATTGTGTAAATGTAAAACAAAAAAATTATGATAAAAAAGAATGAGAGAAAAAAAAGACTAACAAATAATTATTTTTAAAACAAATATAAAATTCAAAAAATTTTAAAAAATGAAACAAATATATCCTTAATTTTGTTTTAAAAAAAAGAAGGATAAAGAATGAAAGGGAATAAAAGGAAAAAAGAAGAAACATAAACTTTAGAATACTAAAACAAGAAAACAAAATAATTTTATTTGTTAAACATATAAAATTATCAAAACAGAAAAAAAAAATTTAAACTAAATTTTAAAACTGTTTTTTTTTTAAATTTAAAATTAATTCTTGTTAGATACTACTTTTTAATTTTTAAACTAAAACTGATTTGAAACTAATTGTGTAATTGCAAAAAAAAAATATGATAAAAAAGAATGAGAGAAAAAAAGACTAATAAAAAATTATTTTAAACAAAATATAAAATTCAAAAAATTTTAAAAAAAGAAAGATAAAGAATGAAAGGGAATAAAAGAAAAAAAGAAAAAACATAAACTTTAGAATACTAAAACAAGAAAACAAAATAATTTAATTTGTTAAACATATAAAATTATCAAAACAGGAAAAAAATAATTTTAAACCAAATTTTAAAACTGTATTTTTAAAATTTAAAACTGATTCTTATTAGATATTACTTCATAATTTTGAAACTAAAACTGATTTGAAACTAATTGTGTAACTACAAAATAAGGTTTGTAACTACTCATTTTTAGCTTTGCATCATGATCACATATGAAAATAAGAAAGGATATGATAAGTAAGAAAAATAATTTTAAAAAATTTGTAAAATGAAAAAAAAGAGTAAGTATCACAAAAGTATAATTTTATTCCCTCATATTTAATTGTGTCAATTATCTTTGATCTTTTATAATAATTATCAGAAGTGCATGCAATATAGTTGTTACTAAAGCTTTATATTTTTTTCCTTCTTGAAAATGTAAGTTATTTTTTATAAACCTTGTTATTATCTATTATTATAAAAATTAAATAATTAATTCTAAGTTAACTCTCACAATTCTAAATTAAACATTGACTGTTAAATTTTAAACGTTAACTACACTTGGAGTGAGTAAAAATGGACTTGTGGAATAACTAAAATCATGGTCTTTGGAGTGAGTCACACACTCCTTTACTGCTACATCCATATACCCATTTTCATATTTGATACAAAATATAGTATTAATATAAGTCTTTGGCAAAAATTATTCAAAATTCATACTTTATTTTTTTTTAATTTATTATATTTTCATAATCTTATATATTATTTTTTAAAATTAAAATATAATTTATAATATTAAATTCTATATTTTCATAAAACTTATATTAATACTATATTTTGCACAAAATATTTAAATAAGCACTTGGGTGTAGTGGTAAAAGGAGTGTGCATCTCACTCTAATGACAAACGATTAAAATCACTTAAATAGTGAATTTTGAAAGATATGTGAACTTAGATAATGAATTAAAAAATAGGAGGACCAATTTGGTGAAATAGGAAAAGTAGGGGGATGAATTTTGCAATTAAACCTTAAGTTAAAGTCAATTTGGGATTTTAGTTAATACATAAGTTACCCATTGTATAATAACCATGATTTCTAAAAAATAAAACAAAATTGCTGGGCCTGTCTGTAATCTGGCACCGTTAGCGTGGAGAGTGGCGCCAGTAGCACCAGATTGGCGCCGATAGTGCCAGAAACGGCGCTAGTAGCGCGGGAGGTGCACTAGAGGCCAATTTTCACTGGAATCTGGCGTTAGCGCCAGAGTGGCGCGATTAGCGCCAGGAACACGTCCAGACTCGGGAATTTGGCGCGAATAGCGCCAGAATGGCGCTATTAGCGTGGGAACACGGGCAGGACCCTCTAAAAGGGTCATTTTGAATGTTTTGGGGAGAAAAATCTCATCTTCTCCTTCCTCGAACCGTCTTCCGCCATTAACAACCAGAGAAGCTTCATATCTTCTTCATTCTTCATCTAAACACTTTCCACTCAACTAGAAAGTTGTTTAGAACTTCTCTATGAGCTAGATTCCAAGCTCAGTCCTTAGAGAAAACCATCAATCGGAGAGATTCAGTTCTCTAGGGAATTTCTCAAAACTGAGATTTGGAAGGGAAAGAAGGCGATTCAAGGATGCAAAAGCTTGGAGAAGTGATTCTCCAGCCTTCCTTGACAGTTTAGAGGTAAGAAACTCAAGTTTTACCGATTGATTTGGGAAATTGTTCTTGGGATGAATAGTGACCCATTTGTGTTAGGGCTAGAATTAGGCTTGGATTCTTTAGAAAAGTATGCTCAGGAGGTTGTTCTGATGAATATTGAACTTTGAAACATGACTTTTGATGAAGTTTGGTTTTGACTCTGAGATATGCATGAGAAGGAAGAATGTTGGTTAAATGGAGGGTATTATGACATGTATGAGCCTAGGTGCTCTTACAAAATATGTTCAGGGGACCATATAAACGGTGAAAAAGTGTTGAAGTAACCATTTTGATGAACTTGATAATCATTGAAGTATGGTCTGGTTAGGGCATGGGATTGGCTTATGCAGAGTCTTAGAGAGACTCTAGTGCCTTGGTTAGGCTGAGATAGATCCTGTTGAGGGTCTGTAAATCACCTGTTAGGTGACTAGCCCTTAAAAGCTTGAAATAGAGTGATAAATGGATTGTTATAGAAATGATGAATTTTCTTCTCTTTTTTAGCGGTTGTGAACCATTATTGATTCTGGTATGCCTTTATATAAGGCGTGATACAGAGGTTACTGGTGGGTGTGACCACGAGTCCGGGAGAGCCAGTGTAGCACTCAGAGTAGGTAAGCTCTTTGTTCTTGGGAGTGTTTCCCATTGACTGTGTTCCACCATGCTCCGAGGGAGTGATGGTTATTGTATACCATGATGCATGTGTAATGAAATTGTGTATTACTGCTTTATTTGAGGACATGTATATGATATACACTGTGATGATATGTTGTGTGATTGATGAGATTCTCTGGCCAGTAGAATAGATTGTTTATGGACTTCCTTTGGAAATGTGCCCTTAAGTGGATGATCTTCCCTCAGAAGTGCCATAGATGTCAGAGTAAGTCCTGAGAGAATGTGCCCTTCAGTGAATGATTTTCCTCAGGCAATGTGCGCAGAGTCCTGAGAGAATGTGTCATTCAGTGGATGATCTTTCTCAGGCAATGTTTTATATGTATTTGCTATATCTGTGTTGTGATATACATGTGACATGTTTTGAGAGCCGTGATGGCTAGATGATGTGATAAAAATTTTAATACTATATGCCATGAAAGTGAACCAGGGGGAGGAAAGACCTCCAAGGATCCTGGGTTTACTGAGATTGTCATCTCACCCCTGTTGGGGATTATATGTTTTGCAGGTGATGCTCAGGGAGCGGATGGTGGATCCCAAGGCAAGAGGCCCGTGTAGGGATAGGTTCAGTGTGAACCTTAGGCATAGATTTTGAGAGCTTGTTAGCTCAATATTTTGATTATGCTTGATATTTTGTACCCTGAGGGGATTATGCACAGTTTTGTATAGACATTGTACATATTGAGAATTCACCATATATAATGTTCAGTGGGTGTTGCTATTGACGTGTGATGATGTCATTTTTGTTTATCGCTTCCGAATTAATTATCTTTGTTAATTGCTGCATTAATGGCCATAAATGAATGTTAACGAACCGAATGCATACGGGGCGTTACACATTGTATCTTAATGGGACATTGCTTAGTGCAATATTGTACTAAAGTTCAATTGGGTTTCATCAATGCATAAATTTTGGTTACATCATATTAAATTTTAATGAATCATTAGTGTTACACTTATGTCTTATATTTTAAAATACTTAATTTTACAAATTTGATTATAACACATATTTTCATAATATAAATGGTATTTATTTATTATAATTTTTAAATAATTATATGAAATAAATAATTATTTTGTACAAAAAAATTAATGATAAGTATGATTTATTTATCTTCATCAAAAATTTAAATATTTTTTTGTTAAATTTATTAAAAATTATCCTAGTATAATTAAAAATATTATATATTTATTATGATTTATAAAATATTGTAAATAATTGTTTGTTAATTTAAAAATAACACTAATATATTATTTCAATAATTTTCAAGTATAAAATGTATTCAAGTATATATGATGTATTTATTATGATTTAAAATAAATTAAAATTTTAGTTTCTAAATGGTGGATGAAATAAAATATATTCGATCGCTAATTCCGTCGCAATTATCATAGTAAATTAATCTAGTAGCGACTGAATCACCATCGGTCGCTATCATCATCATATAGCGACCGAATAGTATTCGATGGCTAACTTCAAATCATTATTCGATCGCTAATTCAGTCGCTAAAGTCTTTTTGTGTAAATAGATATATAGTCATCGAAATAGCGACCGAAATAGACAGCGATCTACATTTCGGTCGCTAATTCAATTGCTAATGCAAATAAGCAACCATGTAAACATTCGGTTGCAAGTTTGGTTGCAATTGGCGACAAAAACAGTTTAGTAGCTATTTCAGACGCTGATACCGACTGAATAATTTTGGTCGCTATTTTCGGTCGCTAATTAACATTTTTCTAGTAGTGTACTCTGACTATATATACTGAATTTCAGGAGGCCCCTTGTCCACGAATTCAAGTTAACTAGCGTGACCCTATTAAAGAATATGACCAAAAAGAAAGTTGGCAAGAGGAACAAAACTAAATTAATTGATTCTTAAGAATGAAATAGGTTTAATGGATGGTATTTTCTTACGGTTATAGAAAAAATTAAATAATTTTTTTCATAATTAAAATTATTTTATACATAAACTAATTTGTAAAAATTCTCTCTTAATTTCTCTAAAAATAATTTTTAACTAATGCATAAATTAATTTTAATTTATAAAAAAATTACTCAATCACTTAATTCTTTTTTCTTATTTTTTTCTCATAAAAGTACTTAGCATATTATATATAATATTTTCTATACGTACGGACTTGCAATACTTTTTTTGAATAGCAGACGCACTTGCAATACTAAGACTTGGCAATTCTGATATAAAACTATATTCATGTAGATCATTATTTATTTATTTATTTGTATTTAACCTTAATACTTCGCAGATTAACATTTTCTAAGTACATGACACAAATGGATATTTTTTTAGTTTTTTCTTTTTTTTTTCTCTTACCCTAATCAAGCAAATGTTTCAGGAGGAAAACTGTCAAATTAACATCAAAGAAGAAATTCATCGCTTTTCATAGACTTCTGTAAACTACTTTTACAGAAGCGAATAACTGATCAAACAGACTTTGTTCATCAAGTAATTGCACGTTGACAATTTGATGCAATGTCGTTCAAAGCTTGGGGTGTAATTCAGGTACGGAACTAGAAAATAAATATTTTTTTCAAAGAAGAAAATAATATTAAGTAGCGGAAATTTAATACATGAAAATTAAAATCTACAATGTCTAACTTTTAATATTCATAATTGTATAAAATTGAGTTAAAAAATATATTATATATCTTATAAAATTAAATATAATAAATTAAAATTATTGAGTTCTTTTTTCTAAAGGACGTTCATCAAGTTTATAAATTTGTGGTAAAATTTTAAAATTTGTGACAGTTAAAATAGATAATCATTGATTTATTTCTTCTTAAAAAATGAAGAACAAGTTCTTTAAATTGTGATATTATAACGAATTAATTTATCTACAAAAATCCAAAATATTATAAATCTTTAGTTAACAATAAATAAATTCACAAATTAAAAGTAATTCAAAACAAAATTATTACCTAAAATATATCTATCTCACGAAAGGCAATTAAAAGTGAATAACTAATCCAAATTCTATTAAGTATAACTAAGACATGTTGAGTGAAACTAGCTAGTTAGTTGAAAGTTAAAAGATAAAAAATTAATTTATTATATTAAAAGTGTTTGACAAAATTAGTTATTGAAGTATTTGAAAAATATAAAATGATAGAAAAATAATAGAATCATGATTTATTTAAAAAATGTAACAAAAAAATGAATAAATATATCGAGGATAAAAGTATATTATATATATATATAAATTAAGTTAGAAGGTATAAGCTAACGTTTTAAAAAATGATACTTCAAATACCATTTCAAAAACTATTAAAAACTACAAAAAAAACTGTTTATCAAATAATCAAATAAACTTTTCAGCTAGTAAATAAATTAGAAAATAAAATGTGATGTCATCAAACATTACAAATAAAAAATAAATGTCACATTGTAACAATGTATAGGAAAAAATTTATAAATTATATCTTAGCATAAATAAAATAATTTATAAAACTAATAAAAATCATTCCAAATTTAAAATAAAGTCACATTCCCTTTCCCAATTTCTTTTGAATTTTCCCCAAATCTCTCTCTCTCTCTCTCTCTCTCATATACCACTTTTGAAAAGAAAAGCAAAAACCCTCCCTTCACTAACTCCCAGAAAGAAAAAAAATACTTCCCCTCCCAATGACGGATCCAGAAAAATAATCAAGGGGGCACCAATGGCAGACCCAGAAAAAAAAATTTATAAAGAAAATTTAAAGGAACAAGCAATTATAAACCATAATCTAAAGGAACAAACAAATAACCAGACCAAATTACTGTTCTGGATCGAATAGAACAATGAAAGAAGTTTATTATAACTTGCGATGAGATTTCAAAAGACCATGATGACAACATGAGAGTTAGTTTAGATATAAGTATTGGGTTTGAGATCTTTGAAAATGAGCTGTTACAATATAGACTAAATATTTCTACAAAATGCATATGGTTAAACTGTACTTCTCATTTCAATGAAGAGCAAGGACATTAATCACCTTATAAACAAGTGCTAATGCATGAGTCACAAATGAAAATAATTAACAAGTACTACAAACTATATATAAAATCTTACAGGTGGTTCATTAGGATACTCCGGAGGGAAGCATATGTCAAAGAGAAACAGCCCATCATGATAAGGAGTTCCAGATGCACCAAAATAGTTGCTCGCATGAGATCCATTCTTTCTTCAAACACATGAACATAAATAGTTTCTGTTTCGGTGAATGAAGATTGTAAGTGCATTTGCAGAAATTGCTATGAATATTTACAATGTATTTCTACATATTTCCCTTCTCATAAGAAAAATGAAGTAATTGACACATGGTTTACGTGAAATTATTTAAAGAAGCATTATATTCAATGAAGATTGTGCTGTATATAAAAGAACGTGCTTCAAAATAAACAAGATATAATATGCACTGGAAGATTTTTCTCGAGGATGCTCCATTCTTGCTGAACCTTTTCACCTAACTTCTTCTTACCTACAAAGGAAAGAAAACAATTAGCTTCACATATCAATGTAATAGTATGTCACTGTAATTGATGATCAATTTCGAACCTGCGATGTTAACAACCCTTTTCGGGGGCACTTGCCCTTTTCAGGTAACCAAAGGACATTTTCGTAACTTCACCCTAAAAATTATGGGTGGGCACTTGCCCACCTTCTACCCTACCTGGATCCGCCTTTGCCCCCTCCCTTGTACACTTGCCAAGAATGGAGTGTGTGGCCTCACACTCAACTCTTCTTGTGCATGGATATCACCCAACAGGATCAAAGGAAAGATGAACGTTCTCTGGTGAGGAATTGTTCAAAACCTCGTGTCGCTTTGTGTTGTGGTGTAAACACACATGGCAACCAAGGCCTAGAGAGGAAATTCATGATTGAAGGTGCAGTCTTTGTTCCGACCCATATCCTTGCTACCTTCCATGGAGCAAACACCTTGGTGCTTCGTCCTTGTTACCTTCCTTGAATAAACAGAGTTTATTAATAGAAGTTTTCTCAAGTTCAAATTTTGCTTTTGTGCTTACAGATTTCAACGTTGATAAATTTGATTTTGTGGTTAAAAATCTGCCAAGGCTTTGTGGGTGTGTGCATGGTTCATCATCTTCTCTCTCCATCTCTAAGTGTTCTTTTTGGTTTGGATCATTAATTTTCATTATAGCATGGAATTTCAAAAGCTGGCTTCGAGGAAGAAGGATGAGCGAGTGTATATGGGAGGGGAGTGTTTTTTTCTTGAAGAACCCAAAAGGAGAAGAGAGGGAGGGGAGTGCATTTACTGGGGATAATTTGGGAAACAATTCAAAATAAAAATGGGAGGAAGAGTGTACAATTAATAAGAAAGTTTAAATAGCAATTGCCTAAATATATTATATTAATATAATAATGTATATATTCAGAAGATTTAGTAGGTTAGGGGTTCATTAAAAAAAAGTAGACTAGGGGAGCGGATGTAAATAACGTGTATATACACACACACACACACACACACACACACACACACACACACACACACACACACACACACACACACACACA
>QARZ01017984.1:0-10554 GCA_013407115.1 Glycine latifolia
TTGCTTCTTTTCTTGCTTTTCTTGACTCTAAACATCAAAATAGCATATAATCAATGATAAACATAAAAGTAATGAATTCTACACTTATTCTCACATTTATTCGCTTTATTCTTCCTATTTTCCTAATAAAACTATCCTAAAAACTATATATGCTAACAACATATCAGGATGAAGGATGGTCTCTGTGTTGTCACCTTCGGCTGATTCCTCTAATCGTTTCTTTTGTTTTTCCTCTATCAATCTCTTTTCTAACAACTCGTAACCCCCATGAGACAACATGTGAGGGGTAGTATTCAGCTTCTGGATGGCCTGAGCCTTCTTTCTAACATCCTATAAGAATTACACATATAGGGTTAAAAAAAATGCACTTGTTGGACTTGATAATTGTGAATTTTTAAAACAATGTAACTCAGCTAAGAATATCTTAGTGAAATTAGGGTTACATTGAAGGCACTTATCTTTCATTTTTACTAAGAATATCTATAAAAACTTGCCCTAATCTAGTTAGTTGTATTTAGTACTTAGGATAATGTTGTGTTCATATTCTTGAAGATTTATCCAATCTATTATTGCTTTTTGGATAGGTTAAAGGGTTTTCGAAGCTTCCAAATAAGCAAAAGAAAGCAAAGAGGGCTTACATAGCAAACATGGGAGGTGTAATCCAAGCCAACATCCATCAAAGCCCAAAGTATTCTTCAGCATTAAGGCATTAACTCGCCCAGGCGACCCATCCTAGTGCATTTAGCTCGCCCAGGCAGGCTTCAAGTTCCAATGAGATATACATAAACTCGCCCAGGCGAGCAAACTCGGGCCAAAATGGGCGCCCAAGCGACTGCAGCTAGAAGGTAGTGGATTCCTATAAATAGCCAACAATTTTAGAGAGCAAGGCATGCTTTTTCTTCAAATTCTCTCTTCTTCTTACTGTTCTTAGCTGTAGGATTTCTAAGTAATAGTTTTAGGTAGTTTTGAGAGTGAGAGAGGTTGTGATTATAGGGGAAACCCTGCCAGATTGAAGCGGAGATGATTTCCTTCATCAACTCTTCTTTTAAGGAGGTTCTCTCTAAGGTCGCTTAAGCTTCTCTAAGGATTGGATGTCTTCTTATCCCTATGTGTCTCTTTTAATTTTATTTATTGCATGCATCTTTTCTATCTCTTATTGGTAATTTCATTCTGCCCTTAATGCTTGATTCTACTTGATTACTAGTTTCATGAATTTAATCCTAACTGAGACTGGAAATTAATCTTAGGGTTTGAACCGAATGAAATTACTTATCACGTTATGTTGCTAGGAATAGGGCTTAACGTTTTAATTGCATAAGCACGCGATTTCAATTCTTAATGCTGGGGTATTTATTTTGATATGCGAGGGATCGATATCTAGTAAATATTCTTAGGATTCTCAAATGCGAGGGATTGATTTGGGATAAACTACATGCGCATCAATAAGAGTAGAAAATGATTTATGCATGATAAAATTAATTAGATATAAAAGGATAAGAATGATGAAATCCAATCCTACACTTCTCCTAAATTAATTAGTTGTTTTCGTAAAATTCGTAGTTTCCGTATTTTCCTTATTTCACAAAATCCATGAACTTTCGCTTATCTGCATTATATATAACTATTGAACTGTTGAATTTGTTTAAAGTAACTAAGTTAACCCAAATCCCCGTGGAGATGATCTTAATTTTGTAACTTACAATGATACATCGGTGCACTTGTTGAAAATACGTAACAAGTTTCTGGCGCCGTTGCCGGGGATTTGCATTGTTTACTTAAGTTTGTTTAAATTTTAATTTTTCAGTTTAATAGGTTTCTTTTCTTTTGTATAAATTTTTGTATATCTTGTTATTTATTTTTTCTTTTTGTATAAACTTTCTTTATCTGTTCTTTTGTTCTGTAACCTTGCTGCTTACAATATCTTGTAGTTTGTCCTTTTTCCTTTATGCAAGGTGAGTTCTTGTTTGATCCAGAAATTACAAAAACAGAAAGAAAAAATCGAAAGAAAAAGAAGCAAGAGGCCGACAAGCAACAAAGGGAAACCGAGTCTATTGAAACTTCTTCAAAACCAGTTGTACGAGAAAATATGGCAAATAGAGAGGAAGAAGAAAATAGACCACCAAGGAGGACACTGGGAGATTATGCGTACCAGCAAGGACCGAAGCATTATAATAGCATAGTAATTCCTCCATTCAACAACAAAGTAGTGGAGTTGAAGCCTGCATTATTAAGTCTCATTAGCTCACACCCATTTGTTGGATTAGACCATGAAGACCCTTACACTCATCTGTCAACCTTCATGGAGCTATGTAGTACCATGGGAGCCTCTGATGCTGATGCAGAAGCTGTTTATCTTAGAGCTTTTCCTTTTTCCTTGACAGGTAAAGCTAAAACTTGGCTTCATTCTCAACCAAATAAAAGTTTAAGCACATGGGACGAGTTGGAGGAGAAATTCATTGCCAGATTCTTCTCTCCATCAAGATTCATATGTGCAAAGTCAGCTATTGCCACTTTCTCTCAAGGCATAGATGAACCACTCTGCGAGACATGGGAGAGATTCAAATCACTACTGAGGAGGTGCCCGAATCACAACTTTGATGATGTTGCCCAATTACATATCTTTTACAGCGGTTTGAGGCCACAGACCAAGATGATCCTTGACGCTTCAGCCGGAGGAACCATGATGTCTAAAAGTCCAGAAGAGGCTATAGTGATCATTGATTCCATAGCAGCAAGTGACTACCAATCTCACCATGATAGATCGCCAATCCAGAGGAAGGGAATTATGGAGCTGGACACCCAGAATGCCATTCTAGCTCAAAACAAGCTCCTAACACAACAATTGGAGGCCTTAACAAAGCAAATAGGCCAACTTCCTCAACAAATTCAAGGAGGATCACAGAAATCTCATACAACCCATCAAGTTCAACAAATCCTTAGGTGTGATTTCTGTGGAGGAGACCATCAAAATGGTCACTGTACAGTACCTGGTGATTGTCCACAAGAAGAGGAAGCTCACTACATGCAAAATCAATCCAGAACTCAACAACATTTTCAAGGGAATTACCAAGGGTACAGAGGAGGTCCAGGTTCTAATCAACCTTATAATTGGAGATAGAATAATAATGCTTATAATGTTCCCACTAACCCTCCTTTTGCAGGTCCTCCTAATAATTCTTTTGCAAGTTCTTCTAATTCTTTTCCAGGTTCTTCAAGTAGAAACCCACCACAACGAGCTCAGTCTGATCGATTGACAAAGATGGAAGATACTCTTACTCAGTTTATGCAAATGTCCATCAGTAACCAAAAGAATACTGAGGCTTTTTATCAAAAATCTAGAAGTACAAGTGGGGCAGCTTGCAAAACAACTGTTTGAGCATGAAGGTGAATCTTTCTCAGCAAATACCCAAGTCAACCCTAAAGAGCAATGTAAAGCCATTATAACAAGAAGGGGACTATGGTTGGTAGGAAGGAAGAAGAAGAAAAGAAAAATGAAGGAAATGTATAAAAAAAATGATGATGAAGTAGTTGAAAAAGAAAAAGAAGAGAAAAATGATGAAGAAAAAAATGAAAAAATTGAGAGAAAAGTGATGAGTGAAGATGAAAAGAAAAAGAGTGATAAAGGCAAGACTGCCTTAAACCCGCCACCAGTCCAAAGCATGCCATATCCACATGCTCCATCCAAGAAAGTAAAGGAAAGGCAGTACAAACGCTTCTTAGATATTTTCAAACAACTGCAAATCAATATTCCTTTTTCTGAAGCATTGGAGCAGATGTCAACATATGCCAAATTCATGAAGGATTTACTCACAAAGAAGAGAAGGTACACTGATGAGGAGACCATTGAGTTGGATGCAGGTTGTAGTGCAATCATTCAAAAGACCATTCCAGAAAAATCCAAAGATTCCGGTAATTTCACAATTCCTGTGACTTTGTAAATTTATCAGTAGGGAAATCTCTTCTTGACTTAGGAGTAAGCATCAATCTCATACCATTATCCTGTAAAATATAGGAACACTTCACACTTAACCAAGAGGGGGGTGAATTGGTTAAACCTTGGTAAATTAAAAATTCTTAATACAAAATCAGAGTTTTCCTTAGGATCTTTATTACTTTTGAAACCAAGAGTACTTATTCAATCAAATGCTCAACCCAAGGTATCTAATAGCTCAAGATTAAATTGATAAGCAAAGCAAGACAATCAAGATGAATAGGAAGTAATCAAGAACAAAATTAAAATCAAAGGACAAGAGATTTATACTGGTTCACTTCAAACACTATGAAGCTACATCCAGTTTTCTTCCACTCAACTCTAGAGTGAAGTTCTACTATTGCAAATTTCTGTTCTTACAAGTAATTACAAAATCTCTCTTTATCAACTCTAGATAAAGTTTAGTAATTCTAAAACACTATTAGAAACTTAGAGACAACCCACTGAGAACACTACTCAGCACAACCCCTAGAGAAACCATATCTCTAGATTATAAGCAATAAACCCATTTATAATAGAAAATCAAATACAAATTCAAAACAGAATTACAACCACTAAGTTAAGGAACGAAATCACCTGATAATCCAGTGAATGATGATGCACATGAATGAATGAATCAGGTTGAAAGATGAAAATAAAACTCAGAACATCTCCTTCCTTAAACTTTGAAAAGAATCTTCTTGCTTCAAGAATCACTCAATAACCCATAAGTGTATTTGTAACACCCCGTATGCATCCGGTGTATTAACACATTACTTAATCAGATTAGTGCGATAATTAATTAAAAAAATTACTCAAATCACGCGGAAGCATTTCAAAATCATATTTCTTGATTAATTATGTATGGTATGTATAAACGATAAATTAAACGAATGCCGATGCACCACAATAGCCTTAACGATCCATATTACATAAAACAACGTGAATCACGACAAATAGGACTATAATATCACTACCTATAAGCGTCTAAAATAATATACATAAACTATGTACATTCCCCATCAAAATACTCTAACTGCATCCATACAAAATAATAGGCATCCAGTACCCTGATATCACATATCATATCCTCATATGAGGGTACACCATATATAGAAACTCAAAATATGCAAACATACACATCTTCCCTCACAGGGGTACGAAATAATAACACACACACACACACACACACACACACACATATATATATATATATATACACAACCGTGAGCAATCAAGCTCTCAAAACACTGCTTCAAGGAGCTATACCATACATGTCCTTACTGGGGCCTCCTGCCCTGGGACTCATCATCTCTGCTAGATGTACAACCTGCAAAATATAATCCCCACACACGGGGTGAGATAACAATCTCAGTAAGCTCAGGGTTCTTGGAGGCTTCTCCTCACCCTGGCTCACTTCCATAATCACATACATCAAAGCATTACAAACTATCACAACAACACATAGGCACACACAAGCTCTAATGTGTAACATCATCAGTATCCAGGACCATCTCAGTCCCCAGTGTGAGGCCGAAACTCACACCTGTGTCATCCAATGGGAGCTACCCCTACACAAGGATGCACGTATATGGTACCTCCGAGAATAGGCTGCAACCATCACGGGACCACCTATCTCTTGGTCTTAAGGAATCTCTCCTATGGAGCAAACCAAACTAGGAGTTGCGCTCTACTCCTAGGGAGGTCCATATCTATCTACTGGCCAGAAGATCTATCCGAAAGGCAACCATACACAAAGCATAGATACATGCATACATATCATCATGAATAGAATTGTGACAACCAATTCAATGCATATAAATCATGTATACAACCATCACTCCCTCTCAGAGTATGGTGGAACACAAGCAATGGGAAATACTCCCAAGAACATAGAGCTTACCCGGTAAGGCAGTGCTCTCCTGTCCAATCTCTGGACTGTGGTCTCCGCCACTGACACCCTTGGTGTCCCGCCCTATGCAAAGGCACACAAACAAGAATCAAATAACGGTTCTCAACCGTTTAAAAGAAAAGAAACACAATTCCTTTTCATCTAGACATCTTTGTCTTCTATCTTAAAGTTATCAGAACTGGCCACCTTAAAGGCGACTCACATATCCTCCGCATGATCTAACTCGGCCTAACCAAGGCACTAGAGTCTCCCAAAGACTCTGCATAAGTCAATCCAATCAGTTCAATTTCCTTTATCCAGGCCAAATATCAATGATTATCCAACTTGGCTAAAACAGTTATTCCAACACGTTTTCACCATTTATTTAGCCTCCTGAACATCTTTTATAAAAACACCTAGGCCCATATATAACATAATACCTTTCATTTAACCAATATTCTTCCTACTCATACATATCTCAGAGTCAAAATCAAACTTCATCTAAAGTCATGTTTCAAAGCTCAATATTCATCAGAACAACCTCCTGAGCATACTTTTCTAAAGGACCCAAGCCTAATTCCAGTCCTAACTCAAATGGGTTACTATTCACCCCATGAACAATTTCACAAATCAATCGGTAAAACTTGAGTTTCTTACCTCAAAACAGTCAAGGAAGGCTAGAGGATCACTTCTCTAAGCTTCAACATCCTTGAATCGCCTTCTTTCCCTTCCAAACCTCAGTTTTGAGGAATTCTCTAGAGAACTGGATCTCTCCGATTGACGGTTCTCTCGAAGAACTGAAGTTGTAATCTAGCTCATGGAGAAGTTCTAATCAACTTTCTAGTTGAGTGGAAAGTGTTTAGATGAAGTATGGAGGAGATATGAAGCTCCCTCGGTCCATTAATGGCAGAAAGGTTCGGAGGAAGGAGAAAATGAAGCTTTTGGCCTGAAATTTGTCAAAATGGCCTTATATAGGGTGCCTGCCCAAGATTTGGCGCTCCTGAAACCATTTTCACGCCTACAACGCCAAATTCCAGAGAAAAATGGCCTTTTGGCCATTTCTAGCGCTCCCAACGCCACTTTGGTGCTCCCGGCGCCAATATTCAGTGCACCTGGGGCGCCAAATTCACGCTAACGGCGCCACTCTCTGGCCGTCGCAAAATCCGTCGCTAACGCTTTTTGTGACGGAATATAGTAATTTCAATTTTTCTTTCTTTTTCTTTTATTTATTTAACCTTGGTTATTATATTCAACCCCCATTTTAAGAATTTTGTCCGCAAAATTCCAAACCGTGTGTTAAGTACTCGGAATAGTCTTATTCCAACATTTCTTCTCTATTCGGTCAAAATCAGCACTGGTCGTGTAGAATAAATCATATTCTTCCTAATCTAAATAGGGTCGGGTTTTACCACGTGTGAAAAAAAATTCTATGGAGAATATGGTATGAATCAACAACCTATGATTAAGTTTCCTTACACTTAATACTCGTCCAACACCTGTGTTTATGATCATAGTCACTCTTCTGCTGACTCTGAGGTCTTATCACTTATCTCTGATCAACTAGATCTACTCAGTAGTCTCTCACTTACCTCAGTCAACAAACCCGAGTCTTACATCTCCACCAGTGGTAGGTATCTATCCCACCTAGTATCCTGCTCCAGGGTATAAGCTCTCCACATATCCTCCAGAGTCTGGATAGTCCTCTCTGTTTGACCATCTGTCTGTGGGTGGTAATCTGTGCTAAGCCTCAACTGGTTCCTAAAAGCCTCCTGAAGCGTACTCCAAAATCTAGAAGTAAAATTCGGATTTCTATCACTGACAATACTCTCAGGGACACCGTGCAGTTTGACAATCTCTCTGAGATAATGCTGAGCCAACCTCTCTGCAGTAAAGTCAGTCCGAATAGGTAAGAAGTGAGCAGACTTGGTCAGCCTATTAACAATCACCCAGATGGAATCACATCCAGTCTGAGTCCTCGGTAGTCCAACCACAAAATCCATGGAAATGTTATCCCACTTCCACTCTGGAATCTATAAAGGTTGTAATAGGTCCGACGGTCTCTGATGCTCAATCTTCACCTTCTGACATACCAGACACTTAGTCACATACTCAGCTATGTCTCTCTTCATCCCTGACCACCAGAAATTCCTCTTAAGGTCCTGATACATCTTGGTGACATCTGGATGAATGCTAAACTGGCCTTTATGAGCCTCAGACAGAACTGCATCTACCAACTCACCCTTAGTCACAATGATCCGATCTTGGTACAACACCAAGTCCTAAGTTTCCAAGAAACATCCTGCTGACCAATCATGGCCCTCACATCATCATCCTGCTTCTGCGCCTCTCGGATCCTCCGAATCAAATCATTATCAGTCTTGGTCTCTCTTAACTCAAGACCACGAACACCCTTTATCACAGTCAGGTGCATATCTATAAACTGCTCTATTAACTCACAGTCTGAGATCATCATGCAGTCAACACTCACATGCTTTCTGATCATAGCATCTGCAACAGCATTTGCCTTGCTGGGATGATATCTCAACTCACAGTCATAATCTTTGAGGAATTCCATCCACCATCTTGATACCATACAGGTAGTAACTCCAAATCTTTAGAGCAAGGACAACAATTGCAAGCTCTACATTATAGATAGGATAAGCCTCCTCGTGAGAGTTCAGTTGCCTGATACATATAATACCAAAATTGGCATCACATAGTCTAGCCATCACGGCTCTCAACCATATATCACTACACAAATACAACATATACCTATGTCTTAAGGGATCATCATCACCTTTTACAAAAGATACATCAATATTATTTAGCCATCACACTATCAGAATACATCACCAATCCGTATACATTGTATACATGGTTTCAATCATCAAGAAGCAATACACAATTCCAAGATACATACATCAATATACATCCAAGCCCTTGCTTGGAAATATCACAGTACACTTCAAATCTTCCCTTAGGATTAGGAAGGTCAACACTGGAGTTGTAGTCAACCTCTCCTTAAATTCTGGAAACACCGCTCGCACTCATGGATCCAAACAAATGAAACCCCCTTCCGAGTAAGGCGAGTCAAAGGTACATCAACTGGGAGAACACCGAAATAAACCTTCAGTAGTAGCCTATCCATCCAAGGAAACTCCGGATCTTATACATGTCCTTGGGTCTCTCACAGGTCATCACAACTACTATATCACTCGGATTAACCGATACCCTAGCTGCAGAACTCACGTGGCTAAGGAATTTCACCTCTAAAAGCCAAAACTCACACTTTGCCAATTTGACATATAACTGATCATTCCTCAATGTCTGAAGAACAATCCTAAGATGTTCGACATACTTCGTCTCCATCCTGGGGTAGATTAGTATGCCATCAATAAACACCATCACGAACTGATCTAGGAAAGATCTGAATACCCTGTTCATACAATCCATGAACACTACAGGGCATTCGTCAACCAAAGGGAATGATCTGATACTCATAATGACCATACCTCAACCTGAAAGCATCTTCGGTATGGCCTTATATAGGGTGCCTGCCCGAGATTTGGCGCTTTGGTCGCCATTTTCACGCCTCCAGCGCCAAATTCCAGAGGAAAATGGCCTTCTGGCCATTTCTGGCGCTCCCAACGCCACGTTGGCACTCCCGGCGCCAATATCCAGTGCACCTGGCGCCAAATTCACGCTAACGGCGCCACTCTCTGGCCGTCGCAAAATCCGTCGCTAATTCCGTCGCTAACGCTTTTTGTGACGGAATATAGTAAATTTCAATTTTTCTTTCTTTTTCTTTTATTTATTTAACCTTGGTTATTATAGTATTAGTGAAAGCAAGAACTCATAGAACCCAGAAATCACCAAGAAAGTATTTAGAAAGCTTAAGCTGGCTCAAATTACGAATTAGTCAAGTTACAAAACAAGTTGAGCAAGGGTTCTATTATAACAAACTTTTGTAACTGTCAGTAATCGATTAAATGCGCCAAATAATCGATTATTTCACTTATGTAATCGATTAAATCAACCATGTAATCGATTAATGTGTTCTACAGAAATCTGGGTATGGGCAACAAACAGAATAATCGATTATTCCGTCTTGTAATCAATTAAGACAGAAGCTTGATAAACTTGAGATACACTGTGTAATCGATTACGGATTTTGGTAATCGATTAATGTATCAAAATAGTTAGTCAGAGACATATGATGTAATCGATTACTATCCTTTGGTAATCGATTAAAACATTTATCAAGGCTGTTTATATGTAAACGTGGGTAAAATAATCGATTAATCCGATACGTAATTGATTACTTTGTTCTTGAAGAGTTTTCCGGAAAGAACTAAGAACAAAATAATCGATTATATTATTAGGTAATCGATTACAATAGTAGAAAATGTGTTTTTCCAAAAACCTTTGATTCAATTCAGAAACTTAATCAATTTATCAAAGCCTTGTGAATTCTATAACTCAAATTAAAGACTCAAATGAATGATGTGGATGCAATGCACTTAGATCACCAGAAATGCTTCTTCCTTTTACATTTAATCATAGATTAATCTGTAAATACAATGAATATCTAATCTAATAAACCAAGAGGGGAGGGGTGAATTGGTTTATAAAACTTTTTGACTTTTCTTGCAAATTCAAACTCAGCGGAAGATAAACAATGGATCGTATCTTT
>QARZ01017999.1:0-10051 GCA_013407115.1 Glycine latifolia
CATGTGTCAAACCTTTGGTTGTGACGTCGGCTGCCGGGAAGGGTTGGCCGAGTTGTATGTGTCAAACCTTTGTTTGTGACGTCAGCTGCTAGGAAGGGTTGGCCGAGTTGCATGTGTCAAACCTTTGGTTGTGACGTCTGTGGATGTTAGTGTTTGTTGGATGCTTTGAATGTTCGTATTGATATGTTAATGACCGTGTTACTTCTTGACTGGGTTGTGTCCCTTTACTGTTGTATTTATTATTGTTATTTAATATGATGAAATCACATTTGCTTTGTTGTACCTTGTGGGTTGGTACCTGTGATGATCGCGAACTGCGTTTGTGTGAGCAGATGGGCAGCAGTAGGTGCTTTTGGGAGAGGACCGGGTTGTTTGGAGCCGCCGTGTTTCATCGAGATGTCCATGGACATGATCCCGGGCAGGAGTTGCACTTTGCTAGATGCACCCCTTGTTTTTAATGGATGCACTCCTTGTTTTGCTAATTACACCCTGACTTTTATTTCTCTTTCTATTTGTAAAACACTTGATGTATATTTTGAGACATAATCTTTTATACTTGTAATTAAATTATGTCTGGTATATGCATACATATTTTTGAAATGTCTTATGAGTACGTTTAATTATGTTTACGTTTATTTTCTATGAGGATGGTCGTTATATGCTCGCGAAAAAATTATCATCGTTTTCACAAGCAACTAAAGGCGTGTTCTTTTATTAAAAATGAATTTATATCATGGTCATGAGTTAGTAATACAGTAGCGACGTGGCGGGTCGTTACAAACCCTGTGAAGGATGAACACGGTCAGGGGGATCCAAAGTGCCAAATTCGATGATCTAGACCACTTTTGAATTTATTTTGTGTTTTCATGATTTTTAAAAATCACCAAAAAAATTACAAAAATAAAGCATGATTTATAGATATTTACTGTGGTGTTTTTAAATTTTTCTAAAATTGTTTGGGGTAGTTTTCCATTCTGTTTCATTTCAACATATATTGTGAATAGTGTCCTGGTAGAGTAGCTGTCTGACATTTCTATGATTTCTATGTTTTTGTCCCTTATGAGTTGAACTATGCATGACTAGGTCCACACAAAGTCATTTGCATTCATATGATCTTGAGATATATAAGACATTTCACAGATTAAGCAGAAATAATATTAGTCTAGATGAATTTGATAGTATAGTTCTAGATAATAGTATAGTGTCTTCTGTTTCTGAGTCTATTTCTAATATGAACATATTGATTCTAAAAATTTTGTGATACAATGGGTTATAACAACCTAACTCTTAAGGACACAACTCCAAATAAGGCATGTGATACCTTGTTAGAAAGCTTAGGAAGTCTAGTTTAACATACTAAAAGATGAAAATTTTTGGACTAGTAGATTGGTACAGAATAAACAATGAGTGAACCCCATCTGGTTAAGTGTTTCTAGCCCTTTGGATCTTTTTGGATTGGGCACAAATTGTAACTCTTGAATTTTGATCCAAGGAATAAAATCTTCAGCCCAAAAGGATGACAAATCAAAGGTTTCATCAGTCCAAAGACCAATCCACATTCATATAATCCCTCAAGATGTAACATCCTCAAAATTATATTATGAGTTATATTTATGATTTAAGTAGGATGATAGTTGGATACAAGAAGAATAGGATAAATTTTATTTGAACATAAGCTGCCCAAAAACTTCCATTTCTGCCACCCGAATTGAGAAATTTATTTCTCTCTCAATTATTATTCAAATGAGGTGTATGATTTATGGAATTAAAGATCTAGATGTCTACTATAACATATAAAAATTTTAGATAAATCTAGATTGTGTAATGCCTGCAGTAACAAGAATACTAAGAGATGTCATTGTCCTAAGTTGAATTCGCTGACAGCTTTGGAAGTCTAGATTAAAAATGTTATATCTTGAGTTTCACAACTCCAAAAAGGCATGTGATACCTTGTTAGAAATCTTAGGAAGTATAGTTTAACATACTAAAAGATGATAATTTTTGGACTAGTAGATTGGTACAGAATAAACAATGAGTGAACCCCATCTGGTTAAGTGTTTCTAGCCCTTTGGACCTTTTTGGATTGGGCAGAAATTGTAACTATTGAATTTTGGCCCAAGGAATAAAATCTTCAGCCCTAAAAGGATGACAAATCAAAGGTTTCATCAGTCCAAAGACCAACCCACGTGCATATAATCCCTCAATAAGACAAAGAGTGCACTTAAACAACTAGCCAAATGCAAAGGTTGAAAATATAGGCTGCTGTAAAATAATTTTTACTGAAGTAAAAATACTAAATTAAGGCTTTTTGTGTGCATGTGGAACAATTTAAACCAAGAAATTGCATTCCCTTGCTCAGCCAAGATCCACGTAAAAGCCAGTTGCCCCAAAATCCCATGATTAAAAGAATCTTGACCAAAAGGAGTCAAAGTCAAGATAAGCTTAAGGTTAAATATCTTCCAAGGTAATGATGGTTTAGTTATATTCTAACTAAACTAAAATCCTAATCCAGTTATAACCTAACTAAATCACTTAATACCCAACTGATTAAACGAGTATAAATAGCTATGGATATGAAAAAAATTGCATGTATAGCTGGGTGTCCAAAATACACTTCATGGTCACTTATTTGCTTCTTGGTAAGCTTTTCCTTTTTACCTCTTGTGCTTGCTCCTAACCATGGCACCTTCTACCATTTCACCTATCAGCCATTTTCTTTTTCAAGACCTCATTTCTTAAGGGATTTTCCCAAGGAAGACAGCCTTACTCCATTCCTATTCAAGAATCAAAACTCACTTGAGGTAGACTAGGCTTCAATCTTTAGTTAAGAATTTATTTGCTTATATGTACAGATTTATGGCTATTATTTAGGCTGGAAATTCATGTCATTTAAAGGTTACTTTATGATGTGAAAATGTTGATTTAAACCATAGGATGGGTGATGATTTATAGGCTGAAATATTAGTGATGTTTGGAAGTATATTTAGTGATCTTTGGAAGTGATTTTGATGATATTTGGATTGTTTGTTCATATTTTTATTATAGGACTGTTTGGTATTAATTTTTAGAAGTAGAGGTTGAATGGTGTGTAGTTAAATGGTTCAAATGCTTGAGTGATTAAATTTTGAGGATGAGGTAGTAAGGTGGTAGGTGAAAGGAGATTAAGGTCTAGACTAAGTTATAATTTTTTCTTAAGAAGGTTTAAAAGAATTAAAAATTATTTGAAAGATATATTGTGGGTTATTAGTTAGATTACTAACATGATTCTTCTATAGCTTGAGGATAATCAATTGTCATGCCTAAGTTGGTATGGTTTTGCTTGAATAAGGTATGGTAGCCCAACCATACTTTTGGTACGTGTGATGTTATGATGTAAATATCTTTTCATAAGGTAGTATGTATTTGCTTATGGATTTTATTATGGATGGATGTTGATGTGATAATAGGTTGATTCATGTTTCCAAGTCTAGTACGAGATTTTGTGAATCAGAATCTGATACTACATACAATACGATATATAGTGACCAGGTGCAAATATATGGTATAAATCATGCATGTTTGCGTAAGATGGCCGCAGCATCTACATCTAGTATGAGGTGTAGCTACATACAATACGATATGTAGAGGCCATGTGCACCCTGGGAAAATTCATTTCATGCATTCATATAGTTGCATAATTATTATATGGATTTATTTGGATATATTGATGATTTACTAATGTACTAACTGTTTTGGTGGTTTAGATTTTGCCTACTGAGAAATTTTATTTCTCATTAGATTTGTTTCATGTTTTACTTTTAGATGGCCTCAATCATCATCTTCCTTGATGCGTTAGATTTGAGGTGGGACATCGATGAGGAAAGGAACTGTTATGTCGTTACCATGCACCCAGTTATACGCGCATATATTTATTTTGGCACTCATTTTCCAGTTTCTGTACTTAACGGACTGTTCAATCCTAATGACCCGTTCTTGCAGTTTGCTCCTGCCTATCCAAACCCACCCATGGAACCAATTAACTTGGTTAGCGAAGAAGAGAGCATTGGGGAGAATTTCTGAAATGAAGACATGAGTTATAGGTTTTTGTACATAAATAACAATCCTAACTAGAGTGAATGGTGTGTTTTCTAGTAGTTAAGTTCTATGGTGTATTAAAAATGAAATAACCAAAAGAAATGACCTATGTAACAGTGGACTGTGACTACTTAAATAATTATCAAGTTTAACAACTTCTATAATTTATACGTTTTAGAATTTATACTAGGATCCGTTCAGTAAAAATAAAATAGTTATGTAATGATTCTTAAGAATTTAACCCTAATAAAAATATAATATCTAGAATAATTTTAGGTTGTTACAGTTTTGTTATCAGAGCAGTTCATCCTGTTAGAGCCTAAGGAGAATGGACTGACCATGTTTTTCTGTGTACTTTGAGTGTGAATGTTTATGTGTGATTGTTTGTGTTTGTTGAATTTTGATGCACTTTACTTTATATTAAGCCTGATCACCTCAGTATTTTTGTGAAAGTGAATAGGAATTCATGGCTACTAGAAGAACAAGAGGAAGAGCAACAACACAAGCTGGCGACGATAATGAAGAGATAAATATTCTTCATGAAATGCTAGCAGCTATGCAAGAACAAGCGGCTGCTACAAATCAACAAGCAACTGCAGCAAGTCAACAAGCTGCATGATATGCTTCCAGCATATAGTAGTTTTTAGGATTAATTAATTAATAAGTTGTTTAAGATTTAGTAAATTAGATTAGGAATTGGTGAATTATTATTTAATTGCATATTAATTTAATTTCTTAGTTATTTTATCATTTAGGAACCAACAAGAGAGGAAAAGAAGCAAAAAGAGCAAGCCAGTGCTCTCGAACAAGTCACGTGATCAGCGTGGAATCTCACGCAATCAGCGTGGAAGTGTCAAGATCAACAAATTCAGTTCGAAGAGCCCACGCAAGTAGCGCAAACCACAAGCCAGTCGCGCCAGATGCTGAAACACAGACTTCCAATTCGAATTATCCACGCGATTTGCGTGGCCATTCACGCGAGTAACGTGGAACTCCCAAAGGCCAACCCCTCAACTCGTACAAGCCACGTTGTTAGCGTGGCCATCCACGCGAGTCGCGCCATTCTATCAAAACTCAAGCATTCAACTCGAATGAACCACGCGATCAGCGTGGAGATCCATGCTATTAGCGCTAGAGTTTCAGAGCAACTTATTTAACTCGAACATCCCACACGATCAGCGTGGGATTTCACGCGAATCTCGCCACGAGCTCGCTGTTTCCTGATTTAAAATACTTGAAATTGATTTAGCTTGGAAAAATAGTTCCTCATTACTGGATTTAGACCTAGAACGTTTGAGAGGAATAGTTGAAAATAAAACACAACTCTCTCCCAAAATAAATTCCAAAAGTTATCATGTTGGCTTGGTGGCTCCAGCAAAAGGATTTCCCTCCAACATCACCTATTGCTGCTCATCTGCTCCCACGAACGAAGGTTTGCAATCATCACAGGTACCAACCACATAGTACAAAATTGCAAGGGTGAGTTTATTATACAAGGTCAACAAGCACCAGATGACAATGATTAGTAAGTAAACAATAATAATAACCACAATCATTCTTAGTAATCAATTAGTTCAACATATACTCAACAAACTAGTCATCAACTTTTTCCACAATTCAACTCAATTATGCTCAGAATAATACATGCAACTGACTCAACTCTCAAATGAAATGTGGTACCATTCGTTAGGAAATAGCCTGAACGTGCCCACATGACACTATTACTTAGGAAAATGATGCAGTAACTAGACGAGGTCACCTTGTCGTGCACATGCAACTCCCCCATGGTGATCAGCGTGAGTCACAATGGAGTTCAAAATCGAGTGATATACCCCAAAGTACCTACATTTTTATCCTCATGAAAAACCACAGGTACTTACTGCTACCATTTTTATTGTCGGGGTCACCTTGTCATGCACTGACCACTTCCCCCCATGGTGATCAGCCTGAGACACAAGGAAGTTCCAAATCGAGTGACATGCCCCCAAGAACCCACATTTTATCCTTAGAAAAACCACAGGTATGTATTGCCTTCATTCTATTTCCATGCAATTATGAAGTATGAAACATGGGCACCATCAATGCACTGACGGTGGATAGTTAAAAATTCTAAGCAATCCTTCTCCCTCTCCAGGGATGCTTAAAATTTTTAAATCAATCATCTTTCCTCTCCAGGGATATCCAATAGGTCGCTACAACCCCACGTACATACACAACATACATCCATCACAAAGACATCCTCTCTAATCATTCTCATCATCCACATCATCTCATCCCAATGTCATTATCAACATCAAACTACTACTTTAAGGAAAAATATAGAAATTAATAATTCGAAATCCTATTTTGAATTGAGATTTCAATTAAACATTTATTGACATAATCTCATATTAATATAATCATCAACATAATCTCATTTCAATATTATCAGCATCACAAACAATCGCATTCCACATATATACATATACATATGTCTAGGATTCACATTTCTCAGGTCTTCAGACAACACAAATCTCATACATTCATAATCCATAATACCACAAGACTTATATTTTAGGAAAATTCTAAATTAAATAGGAGAACTATAGCATACAAAACAAACTTTTTTGTGCCCATTTAAAATTTAATAAATAATTACATATAAGAACAAGTATAAATTTGTGGGCAGAGTCTCCTATGTAATTAAGACTTTTCCCAAAAAATCTAATCATTACAACAACAACATTCACAATTTCATTCATCAATAACAAATATATCACATTCTAGTAGTTTAAAATAAAGTTTTTCTTGAAAACCAACATGCAACAGGGACAAACATACATCCCCATAATTGGATTCCCTGAACCCAACTATGGTATCAAAAGCTATAAATAAATAATGAACTTCTCTCACCTATCTATATGCCTCTATTAGCTCCTTGTAGCGTCGTTTTGAGATATCTCAGATTCATGTCCTTTGGTCCAAACACAGAGTTCTATATACCAAATTGAAGATAATTTAGTATAGATTTCGAAGATAAGGTTAATATTAATGCTCGGGGTCAAATACCCATTCAAATTTAAAAAGGGCTAAAGTGGTGTTTTGGGAGTCCACATAAAAAATATGTCATTTTGAAATTTTGATCACACC
This sequence comes from Glycine latifolia, assembly GCA_013407115.1. Classification (NCBI taxonomy): domain Eukaryota; kingdom Viridiplantae; phylum Streptophyta; class Magnoliopsida; order Fabales; family Fabaceae; genus Glycine; species Glycine latifolia. The sequence goes on from QARZ01017999.1 coordinate 7,204, forward strand.
AATGTGATTGGGGTTCAACGAAGGTCACAAAAATTATATCAATACTATAAAAAGGCAACTTTTACAGTGTCTCATTTTCAAAGGATTTTCAAAGGAAGTGTAAAAACATCCAATAACGGTACCCAAGTCACAAAAAATACTAAGCTAGATTCAAGCTAGCTAAGAGAAGACAAGGAAATCATGGTTACCTCAAAGAAATCACAAAAGAAGGATTGGAGTCTCCATTCTTTATCGAATTCTCTAGTTGAGTTTTGAAGATTTCGCTCCAATTAAAGTGTTTATCTCTGTGCATTGGTTCGGTGACAAGCAACGGCGGCTCGTGGTGGTCAGTGGTGGTCGTGGGTGGTGGAAGATAAGGGTTATGGCTTTGGGTGAGGTTTTAGAGAGATAGAGGGGTGGAAAATCGTGTTTTCATGCTGATGGATGTATTTATAAGCTGCAGATCTCGCTTAGCAGGCTAGACTCGCTAAGCACAAATTTCTCTATGTCTGGAATTGCGCTTAGCACGCTAGTCACGCAAAGCCAAACATCAAAAGTTGTTATTTTACAAATCCCAACGGACAACATATGTAAAGTTGTGTTGTAAATTTACTAACAAAATTGGAAGGCGATCCAGGTTCAAGGAAATTACCAAGGCTACATAGGTGGTCCAGGTTCAAATGATAATGCATATTATGGTCCCACTAACTTTACATGTTGAGGTCTGGTCTGATTCTACAAATAATGAGCCTCATCTTCATGTTGATAATTAGCAGGTGCTGAATAATGGCCATTCTGATGGTCACCACCACAGAAATCACATCTTAGAACTTGTTGAACTTGATGAGCTTGGTATGTTTTCTGTGACCTTCCATGCTGAAATTGTTGAGGAAGTTGGCTTATCTATGTTGTTAAGGCCTCTAATTGTTGAGTCAAGAGTTTATTCTGAGCTAGAATTGCATTCTGAGTATCTAGCTCTATTATACCTTTCATTTAAATCAAAGATTTATCATGGTGAGACTGGTAATCACTAGCTACTATGGAGTCAATGATTACAATTGCTTCCTCCGGGCTCTTTGACATCATCGTACCTCCAGCTGAGGCATCAAGAATCATCTTTGTCTGAGGTTTCAAACCACTGTAGAAAATATGTAATTGCGCAACATCATCAAAATTATGGTTTGGGCACCTTTGTAGTAAGGATTTGAATCTCTCTCATGTCTCACAGAGTGGTTCATCAAAACCTTGAGAAAAAGTAGCAATGAATGACTTTGCACTTATGAATCTAGATGGAGGAAAGAATCTAACAATGAATTTTTCCTCTACTTCTTCCCAAGTGTTGAGACTTTTGTTTGGTTGGGACTGGAGGCAAGTCTTTGATTTACCTATCAAAGAAAATGGAAAAGCTCTAAGGTAAACAACTTCAGCATCTTTGTTAGAAGCTCCCATGGTACTGCATAGCTCCATGAATATAGACATGTGTGTATAGATCCTCATGATCCATCATAACAAAGGGATGTGAGCCAATCGGACTGAACAATGCTGGCTTCAATTCCACAACTTTGTTACTGAAAGGAGGAATGACTATGCTATTGTAATGCTTTGGTCCTTGTTGGTAAGCATAGTCACCAAGAGTCCTCCTTAGTGGTCTATTTCCTTCTTCCCCTCGATCAGCCATATTACAAATTATAAGTGGCTTTTCTGGTGAAGGAGAATCAATAGAAGAAGTTTCACTCGGTGGCTTATTGGTTGTTTTTTCTTATTCTTCCTATTTTTCCTTTCTGGCTTGGTAATTTCTGGATCAAATAATGTTTTATCTGTAGAAAAATTATCTCGCAAATAGGAAAAAAAGAACAAACTCCAATAATCGGTAAGTACCGAGGTTAGTGAAAATAAATATAACAAAAGAGAATTTATACAAAATCAAAATAAAGTAAATAACGAAAGTAAATAAAAAAGGGCCTACTAAACTAAAAAATTAAATCTAAAAGAACTGAGTAAGCGACTCAAGTCCCCAGCAACGGTGCCAGAAACTTGTTAGACTCTTGGCAAGCGTACCAATTGTTGTCACAGGTTACAAAATTTATAACTATTCGTCTCCACAGGGACTTGAGTTTACTCAGTTAATTTAAATAAAAGTAACAGTTTAATATTTTATGTACAACAAGTATGGTCGAAGTTTGATGGTTTTACAAAAATAATGGAAATAACGTATATAGTGCGTTGGAAATTAAGGAAATAACGGAAACTAATAAAATTTGAATTTTACCCTTGGTATTCAATTAATATTACCATGTATAAGTCATTTTCTATCATTTCTGATGCACACATTAATTCTCCCCGAATCGATCCCTCACATTCGAGAATCCTAAGGATATTTACCGAATATCGATCCCTCGCATATGAAGTAAATAATCCAGCATTACAATCATAATCGCGTGCTATTTGTAATCTAAACGTTATGCTCTATTCCTAGCAACGTAACGTAAAGAGTAAAATCATTCAGTTCAAATCCTAAGGTACTTTCCAATCAAGCTTAAAATCTAATTTCATGAAACTAGTGATCAAGTAGAATCAAGCATTAAGAACAGAATGAAATCAGCATAATGGGTATAAAAGATTCATACATATATAAAATATTATAAGAGAAACATAAGAGTACAAAAGATTACATCCAATCCTTAGGAGAAACTAACCGATCATGGTGCATAGCAAGAGATCAATAGAAGACATGACGAAGGTAGCGATCCCTGGCCCGTTTATGCAGAGTCTCCACTCCTTTTCTCTCTTCTCTCACCTCTTTCTAAGCCTCTTGGGCTATTTGTAACACCCCAAAATTTTGGAATCACAGTCAAATATTAGGGTAAAT
>QARZ01018001.1:0-30091 GCA_013407115.1 Glycine latifolia
AAAAAAAATGAAGTTTGGGAATTAGTCCCTAGAACATCAACTCATAAACCTATTGGCACTAAATGGGTTTTTAGAAACAAGCTGGATGAAAGTGGAATCATAGTAAGGAAGAAGGCTAGATTGGTTGCTAAGGGATACAACCAAGAGGAAGGCATAGACTATGATGAAACTTATGCTCCAGTAGCCAGATTAGAAGCTATTAGGTTATTGCTTGCATATGCTTGTTTGATGAATTTCAAATTATTTTAAATGGATGTCAAAAGTGCTTTCTTAAATGGTTACATAAAAGAAGAAATTTATGTTGAACAACCTCCTGGATTTGTTGATCATAAACATCCTAATCATGTTTACAAGTTAAGAAAAACATTGTATGGTTTGAAACAAGCACCTAGATCTTGGTATGAAAGGTTAAATAAATTTCTGGTTGAACAATCTTTCATAAGAGGTCAAGTTGATAAAAACTTGTTCATAAAGAGAAAAGGAAATGATATACTATTGGTTCAAATTTATGTAGATGACATAATTTTTGGTTCAACTAATCCATCAATGTGCAGAGAATTTTCAGCAACAATGCAGGGTGAATTTGAAATGTCAATGATGGGGGAACTCACATTCTTTCTAGGACTACAAGTTAAGCAATTAAAGAATGGAACTTTGCTTAGTCAATCCAAGTACTGTCAAGAGATGATTAAGAAGTTTGGAATGGAAAATTGTAAAGATGCTGCAACACCAATGGCAACTTCTACTTATCTTGACACAGATGACAAAGGCAGGAGTGTTGATGAATCCAAATACAGAGGAATGATTGGATCCTTGCTATACCTCACTGCTAGAAGGCCTGATATAATGCTGAGTGTTTGCTTGTGTGCTAGATATCAAGCCAATCCCAAGGAATCTCATCTAACAGCAGTCAAGAGGATCCTCAAGTATCTTAAGTCCATACCAAAAGTAGGACTTTGGTATCCAAAAGGTACACCTATCAGCTTAATTGGATACTCTGATTCTGATTTTGAAGGGTGTAAGTTGGATAGAAAGAGCACAAGTGGAACATGTCATATGCTAGGGAGCTTACTGATCTCTTGGCACTGCAAGAAGCAATCATGTGTTGCATTATCCACTGCTGAAGCAGAATATATATCAGCTGGAAGCTGTTGTGCACAAAGCCTTTGGTTGAAGCAACAACTTCAGGACTTTGATGTTGAGCTGAAGGAGATACCACTGCTGTTGATAATACAAGTGCCATTAACATCTCCAAAAACCCTATCATGCACTCTAGGACAAAGCATATTAAAATCAAACATCACTTCATCAGAGACCATATCCAAAAGGGTAACATCAAAATTGAATTTATTGAAACCAATTTTCAATTAGCTGATATATTTACCAAACCTTTGGATAGAGATAAATATTAAACTCTAAGAAACATGCTAGGTATCCTTGATGAATCTAATATTTGCTAAAGCATGCTTGATCTGTGCCAATCTATGTGAAATAATTGCCTACTTGCTTGATCATCACTTGTAAATGAAAATTCAAAATTGTGCTGCATAATCACTGTTCATTGTACAATTTTCACTAGAATAATCGATTAAGGTACGAGATAATCGATTAAATGAACTTTAAAAGCCATTAGGAATGAAATTTGAGCTTATGTAATCGATTACACAACGAAATAATCGATTATTCTTTATAGAAAAATTTTCCAAAAAATCTCATTCCACTGGAATAATCGATTAAACCAACGAATTAATCGATTACACAAGCTTCAAAACATTTTACAAAATCTCATTTCACTGGAATAATCGATTAAATTGTTTTGAAAAATCTCTGAAACTTGTATTCTCTCTGTGATAATCGATTACATATGAAGGATAATCGACTAAACGTCATCTTCTTTAACTAGTTTGTTCTGAAATAATCGATTACTTTGCGAATTAATCCATTACTGACTATACTAAAACTGATTTTCCTTACGAACTAATCGATTACACATGAAAATAATCAAATATTCATGGAGTTACTGCAAAATCTGCAAGATTTTCTTGGAAATTGTAACTGCCCAACTACCACCTAATTCAAATTTTGAATCTTCTGAGCCTTAAATTGAGTGGGTTAATTCGTGGTAACTATTTCTAATTTCAAATTTGAAATTTGGAGCCTAAATTCTTCTATAAATACAGCCTATGTTCAAGTAAAAAACAAATCACACCACTCTCATCCTCTTTCTTAAGCATTTCTGTGCCTTTCTTTCTCTGTGTTTAGCAAAGCCTTGCCTTAGAGTCTTTTATTTCAGTAGCCATGTCTGCACCAAAGAAATCTAGGTCCTCTAAAAGAAAAGCTAAATCCTCTAATCCTGCTGCCAATAGATTAGATCATTGGTTCTCCAAGGAGAAAGATAAAATGACCTATCTTCAGTTTAATGCAACCAAGCTTATAGGTCCTCCCAAACACCTCTCCATTGACTGGTTTATAGGAGAAGGTTTTCAGTTTCCTATCTATCTTGAAGCCCAAGGTCTGAAACAATTTGTGGAGATGAAGGGTACCTTTTACCCTGAATTAGTGAAGGTATTTTATACCTGTTCCAAGTTCTCCATGCATGGGACAATACTGTCTCAAGTTAATGGGGTTGCCATAGAGATTACCCCTGAAATCTGGCAAGAAGTTGCTGGTCTTACCTTTGATGGTGAGAGGAGATTTGAGGAAGAGGCTGGTGGATACAATAGGGTAGACACATATAGGGGGATGCTTCTTGATCCTCACATGAGGTTGAAGCTTAGGCTGAGTACTGGACCCATGACTCATGAAGATAGGCTTCTTCATTACATCATAACATACATCCCTACCCCTGGAGCCACAAATCATGCCCAAGCCACTGATGATGATTTACAGCTAGTGTATGCCTTGAAAAATGGCATTAAGATGAATTGGATTCTTATTCTCCAGGAGATCATGCTTAAATCCAAAAGATTAATCAACTATCCCTTCCCATATGTTGTTCTTGTATCCAGGTTCATTGATTACTTTCAAATTGATGTCTCTAATGAGGTTGTTGACAACACTAATTCTAGCAACAGCCTTATCAAAGAGAAGCATCTTACCAAGCTAGGGATGACTAAGACCCTATATGGATGGCAAATGGCTGGACAACAAATCCCTGGTGCTGAACAAGAAGAGGAAGCTGAAGATGTTGGCCCTGCTGAACCATCTTATAGTCCATTTGAATCCCTTATGATTCAAAAGATGAATGCTCTGTTATCATTGCATCATGAACATAGGGCTAAGACTAGTTCATCCTTGGAGGAGATGAAGTCTAGGCTAGAAAATATAGAAGCTAGGATGGTCCAAAATGAATTTGCCAATGATGACTAGGCTTCTTGTTCTTCATGTTTGCTTTTCTCTATTTTTTTTCTTGTTATTTTCTTTGACTCATGTACTGCATTCACCTTTCAATTAATGAAATTTGCTTTTTCCCTTTATCATTATTTGCTATGCTATTACTTTTTGTCTTTGATAAACCAAATAGGGGGAGAAAATGTGATTGATTATCAAACTCTGCTGCTCTCTGTTGTGCTCTATTTTTCTGCTATTTTTTGCCAATCAATGATTCATGAAAATTACTAAGTCAAAAGGAGCAAATTAACTCAGGGGGAGCTAGCTAATCTAATATAAACAAATGATTAATGCTAATGCAAGATTAACTCTTAACACTTGTTCGTGGCAAAGAGGCTGATTTGTTTTTCATGTTAACAAAGTTCAAGACTCTCATCTTACTTATCCTCAAAGCAATTCCAAACTTAAACAAATGGTCAATCAATATTTGGCATGTTCAAAGCCAAAAAGGGGGAGATTGTTGGATATAGGGGGAGCATTTTGAAGCTTGAAGCTTAGGACTTGAAGAATTGTTTTGAGCTTTTTCACATGCCTTGGAATGCCTTGGAAGAATGTAAATCCAATAAAGTGTTTAGAGAAGTCAATTTGTTAATCCTTGCATTGCATGCATTTAATCATTCATGTGCCTAAATGTTTTCATAAAGAATTGAAGCAACTTTTGATAAAAGAACCAAAGAAGCAATGTTTTAGGAAAAATACAAATACCATTGGTTTAATCGATTACACAGCAATATAATCGATTATTTGCTTCATTTTCAAATCTCGAAAAGCTTTGAAGAACAATTTAATCGATTACCATTGATTGTAATCGATTACATAATGTTAAAAGAAAATCATGCTTCACTGCTTTAATGGATTCGATTACATAAGGTTCTTAGAAAAGCTTGTTGCATTGCTTTAATCGATTACCATTTCTTGTAATTGATTACACAAGGCTTTTCAGAAATGCTGTGTTACTGGTTTAATCGATTATAGTTCGTATTAATCGATTATTTTTCTCTTGCTTCAAACCCAAAAAACTTATGAGCATTTTAATCGATTAAAATGGCAATTTAATCGATTACATAAGGCATTTTAATCGATTATTAGGAGCGTTTAATCGATTATAGTTAGTTATAAAGTTTTGTTATAAATAGAAGTGAGGCTTGTCTTGTTTTAAAACAGTGAGATATTCGAATTTCTGATTGCACACAAGCCTTCACAAAGATTGAAAGTATTTTTTTCTGAGTATACAAACCTCTTGTCCCTCTCTTTAATCTTCATGGGTTTTTGAATGATTACTTGGGCAACAGTTTCAAAAGAAGAATAGGAGAGCATGTTCTGAAATTCATTTGTTCATACAACTCTGATTGGTAAACCACATGCATTCACATTCATTGGATCATCAGGTTGTTTCTCTCCATTCTTGTTGGGTGTAAATTGTTTTTTGCTATAAGTTGGTTAATTGGTGCTATTGTAAATTTGTTCTTGAGGCTTGTACTAGAGTAGTGTTCTCTAGGGAAGATCAGAGTAGAGTTCTCTGGTTCTTGTTGATAAGGTGTCTAATAGTGTTTTAGATTTCCTTTCTTTATCTAGGGTTGATAAAGAGTGAATGTAATAAAGCTTGTAAGAATTGAAATTTATACTAGTGGAACTCTAATCTAGTGTTGATTAGAAGAAACTGGATGTAGCTTCTCTTGAGAAGTGAACCAGTATAAATCTTTTTGTTGATTCTCTATTCTTTAATCTCTATTGGCTATCTTGTTCGTTGGTTCTTGGTATTCTTATCATTACTCAACAAGTGGTGTTTTTAGCCATTGATTTTCTGAGCTGAGTGAATTGATTGAATAAAAGCTTTCTTGGTTTTAAAAGTGATTAAGATCCTTACTCTAATTTTGTAAAGAAATTTTAAAAGACCAAGTTTTAACCAATTCACCCCCTCTTGGTTATTATGGGTATTCCTTTGTTTTCAATACCTACTATATATGAGCACACTTGGTATTATTTCTTATCCTACAACTCCTATTAGTGAGCGTCTAATCACAAGTGGAAATTATTTTATTAAAGAGTAATATCCAGCGTCCACATTCTTATAAACTAGTGTCCATGTATTGTCAAAACCTGTGTCTATACAATGTGTTGTTTTAATTCATGTTCAATGGATTTAATCACTTACACAATCTATTTTAAATCAAGTATAAGCGATGTCCAACATTGTATTTAAATCAGTGTTAGCTACAAAGGGAAGTGCATGAACATAACTTTTGTAAATTCATTTTTGCCTCTCTTATTTTGAATTGCTAACATTTGAATTTAAGGAAGGATAGAATAGAAGGATTCACATGAATATTCCTCATTGGTCTTTTTCGCTGAAGAGAAGAAGCACATGCAATTTTCTGTACTTTTATTCTTTATCTCTCCATAAGAGCACTGCCTCCAGCTGTGCGACAACTATCAAATCAGAGATAAGCGCTAATCCCGTAACAAATACTTTCATGAAGTCTATAAAAGGGACCAAGGCTTTGCTAACATGTGTGAGAAGAAAACAAACAAAAATACAAAGTGAAAAGCAAGAGCATTATGAAGGGAGAATATGTCAAGTCATTGGACGATATACAACAATGCTTAATTAGTTCATCCTTTACATAACAAAGTTATTTATTTGCATGTGAGCTTAATTTTTTATCCATTCTATTGAGTGATTTGAATATGTGTATTCATTCAAACATTATTTGTTTGTGAAAGCCAATAGTGGCTTAGTATTAAACAATTCTTTGGTGTCTTAGATTCAGGAGGAGTCTATGAGTGTGCTAGTAGTGACCTAGAGAATACTATTGTAACCAAGAGTGATAGAACAAAATACTTGTTTGTAATCAAGCTTTGATTAGTGGAACCCTTTACTGGTTTGTAAATGAGAATCGAATGTAGCTCTGTTTGAGTGAAGCAATATAAACTAAGTGTTTCTACTTATTTCTTAAGCTATTTGATTAGTATTCTTAAGGTTATCTTGACACATTTCATCACACAAGTGTTCTTTTGAAAAACCTTTGTGAAAATACTATTTTATCAATATTGGAGGATAGTGTTTTTGTTTTTGTCAAAATTGATTTTAATTGTTAGACGACACTATCAGTAACTTGATTTTTGCATATCATTTGTGAAAAACAACTTGCAAAAATATTTCATTTTTAACTAACACATGATTCAACCTTCTTGCTAGTGTGATAACTGTTATTTCAATTGGTATCAGAATTGGGCCTCTCGGGTTGAATATTTAATAATTCAGAGGAAAAGATCCAGTTAAAGAAAGAAATGGAAGAAGAATATGCTACCAACATGCCACCATTGTTCAGATGAGCAAATATGACTACTAGAAGGAAAAAATGATTGCACACTTGGAGTCCATACATATTGATCTATGAGATGTCGTAGAAAATGGAAACCACATTCCATATGATGTTGAGTTGAATGAGATCCCCAGAAGTCAATGGACAAAACAACAAAAACAAAGATTTTTGCTCAACTCCAAAGCTCGAAAAGCTTTGTCGTGTGCTCTCTCTGAAAAATAGTACATCAAAGTCCATAGCTTTAGAAGTATTCAGCAAATGTTGGACACATTGGCCATAACATATGAAGGGACATCACAGGAAAAAAGGAACAAGCTAAATCTCCTCAAAGGTGAATATGAATTATTTACTATGGTAGAAGGCGAAGACATGCAATGCATGTTTGGATGCTTCCAAACCATATTAAATGAACTAAGATCTTTAGGTAGAATTTATGATAATTATGATTACATTGACACAATCTTAAGTAGTCTATCTAGAAAATGGAGACCACAGGTTACAACCTTAAGAGCTTTAAAGAATCTTGATACCATGTCCCTTGAAGAACTTGTTGGAACCTTAAAGGTCCATGAACAAGAACTTCAACAAGATGAAGGAATTAAGAAGGCAAAACCTCTTGCTCTCAACACTCATAAAGCAAAGAAAACATCATAATCCAAGGTATTTTCATCCAGGTCATTGTCCAAAAGTGTGTCCAAAACGTGTGGATAAATCTTCTGATAATGAATCTAATGAGGATGATGAGTTGGCTTTCATCTTGAGAAAGATTAAAAAAATGTGGAAGAACAAAAGTAGGTCCAGATGGAAAAATGCTTCCAAGAAGGTGTTCAAGGAGAAGAAAGACAAAGAAAAGAGCTCCATCATATGTTATGAGTGCAAAAAGCATGGACATTTCAAGTCAAAGTGCCTGGAGAAATCCAAGGACAAGTATAAGCATCACAAGTCCTAGGACAAGAAAAGTCTTATGACTATTTGGGTGGATCTGGATAACACCACCTCCAATGAAAAAAGAGAAGAGGAAGCCAACATATATCTGATGGCTGATACAATTTTTGAATAATCAAAATCAGAACAAAATGAGGTAGATCTCAATGCCCTTGAATATTTAAAACTAGCCTATCATGAACTTCTTTCAAAAGCTTATTAAAATTTGAGAAAAAAGTTAAGAAATTGTCCAAAGATCATACTAAACTAAAAGAAATCCATAAATCTAAAGATATCAATTCTTTAACAGAAACTACTCAAAATAGTGAGGCTTATGAAACCTTGCAAAATGAGCTTTGTCTAGTGATAATTGCCATGCATACGTAAATTTTACATGTAAATCACATATAAACTATCTTCTTTTCCCTCTTTTAACGCTTCTTTTGTGAATAAAACATAGGAATTTAGCTTCTTCCGAGCTTTTATCAAGTAGATGCTAAAATTAGTTGATTTATAGTGTGTTGCTTGTATTTTTTTTGTAGAAAACAATACAACAGAGACATGGAAGATGGATTGAACATTTGGAGTAGCGGACTCAGCATGCACATGCAGGCTTAGCACGCATATTTATGTAGGTTAAGCACACATCTGTCGGCTTAGTGCGCACATGCATGCAGGCTTAGCACACACATGCATGTAGGCTTAGCGCGTGACCAATTCTGAAAAACATGACAGTGCACATTTTAAAGAATGAAAATGGGGAAACATTAGCAAAAGGAAGACAGACAAAAGACAAAGCTAGGGCATGAAATAGAGAGAAAACCCACTCACTTGGGGACCCTCTTCCTCCATTTTTCCTCCATTCTCTTCCATTCCTCTTGCTTCCCTTTGAATTTTGTAAGCCTCTCATGACAATGAGAGGCTAAATCATCCATTGTTGGGAGCTTAACAACCAAATACTCTTGATGTAATGATTCTCACTATCTATTTAATGTTATTTTGATATTATTGTCTCTTTCCAGAGTTTATTATCTTGTTTATGATTTGATCACCCATGCACATGTATGCTATAGGGTTTATGCATTGGGAAATGTATGCTTCCTAAGAACTTGAAAAGAGCATCTAGGTAATCCATTTCTAGGGATAGAATGGTATTATTTAGCATTAATGCATCTTTATTCTTAAAGCAAATTATTTGATGTAACTCTTAAGGGATTACGAGTGAAATTAGGTAATTAGGCTCTTTCACATGAGGGATCATGGTTAGGGTAAGTTAGCGGTTGAAGGTAATAATTGGAATAACATTAAATGGTGAAAAATTTCTAACATTGCATAAAAAGTAGTTTTGTAGGTTGGGCCTCCAACATGTTCTGTATTATGCATCAACCAACAATCACCACCCCCAAGTGTTTGTGTTCTATCTCTTTAATGTGCTCTGCTCAATTATCTTTATTTATGTTGAATTTTATGTTTCCGCATTAGTATTAGAAAAATATCAAATTTAATTCATTGTTTTCTTTAAATTAGAAATTTACAAACTTTGAGTATAGTCAAAGTCCCTGTGGACTCGACACTCAAACTTACCATTTTATTATTACATGGACAAATTGGTACGCTTGCCAAAGTGTTAACAAGTTTTTGGTATGACCATTTGGGAGGATCTTGATAACACCACCTCGGATGAAAAAAGAGAAGAGCAAGCCAACATATGTCTAATGGTTGATACAACTTCTGAAGAATCAAAATCAGAACAAAAGGAGGTAGATGTCTTTGCAAAAAAAGTTAAGAAATTGTCCAAAGATCATACTAAACTAAAGGAAATCAATCAATCTAAAGATATCAATTCTTTAACAGAAACTACTCAAAATAGTGAGGCTTATGAAACCTTGCAAAATGAGCTTTGTTTGGAATATAAAAGATTTACAAAGAACGGGATACTTTGATGAAAGACTTTCACATTTTGGAAGGTAAAACTGAAGTTCTACAAAAAGAGTTAAAAGTACTCAATGAACTTCAAGATCATCTCATTGAATAAAGGTGTGTACTCTAGAAAGAATGTGCACAAGCTCACAAATTTTATGAGGACTTAAAAAAGAGAAAACATGATCTTTGGGTAGAATTTGAAAATTACAAAAAGTCTGTGAAATTCTTAAATGATAAACTTTTAAAGAATGAAGTCTTAAAGGATCAACCTTAAGATGTTGCAAAACTTAATGAGGAGATTGATACTTTAAAGACAAGCCTAGCCAAGTTTGTTGGAGGAATTGAAAATCCTACAAATCTGACCATGGGTATGAGGAGAAATATATGTTCATGATGAGGATATTGTTGTTTGTTATTTTTGTGGCAAAGTAGGACATATGGCATCCAGGTGTAGGGACATGCCTTAGAAGGGTGCATCCAATGCATTCAAAACTAACAAGAAAGGACCCAAGAATATTTAGGTACATGTTAACGTTTTAATTACGTTAGGATTTACGTCGGCCAAGTGTAACTAAATCCCAATTGTAGTACTGAATCGAAGCTTAGGTTGTCTCCCAAGGGAATAGTGCAGGGATGAATATTCAAATTAAAACCTTTCGAATAAATATATTTTTGTGTTTTAATGTTTTAAACTACCTAAAACTAAAATTAATCAAAATAAAATATAAAGATATATTTTTCTGGAGAGGTTAATGAGCTGAAAATTTAATAACATAAATTAAAAGAAAATGTAATAAGTTACTTGTTGATGCGATAATAATTGTAGACGGAAAAAATAACGTTAAGATGCTAAGATTGTACTCGAAATCCCCCTATTTGTTGCAATTCCTCACACTTCTAGGTGATAATATTGTTCATCCCCAATTCACTAATGTATTTGATACCTAATCCCTTAGGTGATAAACCCTAAATCACTTGCCTTGATTCCCAATCCCCTGGCAAACCAACATATGCAATCAACATTATCGTTTGAGAATTAGTAAGGCTTAACCAAGATTATTATATCCCTAGAGATAACCCCAATTAAGTATTCGATTCAGTTGGGTTTTAACAAGACTCACCAAAGTGCACATCAATTCCTGGAATCATCTATGAGGTGCACAGGCTCACAAAATATTAAGTATAGAAGGTGAATAATGAACTCAAACAATATATTAATGTGAGAAAATTACATCAAATAAGGTTCAATCCTTTCATCTCCTTGCTAAGAAAGACACTAGCCACTTACGAAATATAAGAAAAGAGAAGAGAAAAAGGTTTTTCAATGAATGATGGTGTGTAAAGGTATGTCTTTTCTGCTAGTGCATTTGCCTCTCTACTTATAGAATCATAGATGTGTTTAATAGAGGCAAATAAGTTCCTTAATTTACAAAATAATATAATCTATACAAGAAAATCATTTATTCAGCTCATATAATCTGTTTTAATTGTTGCAATTATCTTTCAAGTTATTTTCTTCATTTATCTTTGAGCTATATCTCCATAATTATCTCTGTTTTGAATTAATTAGATTTCTAGATGCATTGTATGGCACACTCCTTGCTTAAGCGAGATATATTTTGTAAAATTTCATCTTCTCCTTCATTTAAGCTAGCTTGAGTGGCCTATACCTCGCTTGAGTGTGGCTACCTTGTAAAATTGCCATATTTCTCTGTAAAAACTCACAAATCATATTAAAAAATTCTAAAATTGTAATTCTTATCTAAAATATATTAAAACCTGAAAACATAACGAATTTGATTCAAAACAAGACATAAAGTATACTAAAATATCAAATAAATGTCTCAAATTTCATATGAAAATATAGTACATTTGACATTTATCGAGAACTAAGGACAAAATTATTCGTATTGCAGATGTCCTTGATAACAGGAAAGACACTGGTCATGGTACCTAGATAATGGTTGCTCACGACACATGACAAAAGAAAGATGTATATTCTAATGTTTGACCCCTATGCATTGTGGAACTGTAACTTTTAGAGGGCATACAAAAAGGCTAATAACTAGAGTGGGTAAGATAGGTATACCTTTATATCCACCTATTGATAATATTTAATTTTTTGAAGGGTTAAAACATAATCTGCTTAGCATAAGTCAATTGTGTGACAATGGATATCATGTTTCCTTTAACAAGGATAAGTGTATCATCCATAACAATAATGGGTTCTTTATATTTTCTTCCTAGAGGAAAGGTAATCATTATAAGATTAGACTAGGTGAGCTATCAGATCAAAATGTATCTTGCTTTTTGTCAAAGAAGATCACATGGTATGGCATAAAAAACTTGGTCATGTCAGCTTGAGGTTAATCTCAAAGCTTCAAAAGCATAACCTTGTAAGAGTTTGCCAAGTATGTCATACAAGGATGAGTTACTTTGTGAAGCTTGTCAAAATATGAAGGAAGTTAAAGTTTGTTTTCTAGCAAAAACATTGTTTCTACCTCAACACCCCTTTAGAACTATTACATATTGATCTATTTGGCCCAACTAGAACAACATCTATAAGTGTAAAGGAAAATATCACAAGAATAGGGGTTGATTCTGATTTTAGGAAACTTTAAAAGCTTTTTTTTCTTTTCTAAAACAACAATGTTGTTGTCTGATGGTGAATTATGAAAGAAATCAGATATCATATTTTCGTAAAACAACTCAAACGATAGTTTAAGATCTTTTAAAACAAACAAATATTTTTAAATGCAAAAATTAAATTCAAACCTAGAGTAGGTTTAAAGCACAGAAGAGAAAATAAAAGATAAGAGGAAATTATATTGGTTTGTCTCAACCACTGAGACTACATTTAGTTCTTGGCAAACCACCAAGTTCTCCTAACTTTAACAAGTTACAAGTATTTATCACTACCACTTCTGACTCCTTAACTCAAGCTCTTCACCAAGCTTGTTACAACCAATATTCTTTGTCCTCCCAAGCTGTTGTTGATTCTAACACAAATCAGAAAATTTGTTTGTTTGATGCACATTGACTAACATTCAATTGTCTTATAGACGGATAAAAAATCTTAGCATGTTGTCTTTTCTCTCAAAATAATCAAGGTGTTTGAGAACTATTCTAAACTTTCCAAGAATTTACACAAAGAACGTTTTACAAAAAGAATTTGAATACGAATGCTTCAGTTTGTTCTACAGGTCTTCAAACCTTTTGGTATTTATGGGCCTTCTTCAACAAGTGTATGTTGTCTCTAAGCAAATAAATTTATTCACTTAAGCTTGTGTATGAAGAATGTGATCATTAGGGCATTTAATGGTTGCATTAAATGCATGTACTTCTTCATGCTGGAAAACCATCCTTTTTCACTGATGTGTTGAACACTTCAACAGTAAACCACTTCCTTTTGTGTCACAATAAGTCTGTGCAGTAGGCACTTATTTTGATGTCGATCAATGAATTTCAAAGCTTTGGCTTCATTTATTCTTCATAGGATTCAATAGATCCTAGAGGAATGTCTTTGCAAAACAAATCTCAAACACAAAGTATTAAATGCAGTCTTTAAAATCTTTGATGTCCTTTAGATCATGATCTTAACTTGCTATCATCTGAAAAATCAGAAGCAGACTTGTGAAACATGTTCTAATGGCGCATAAGATGTAGCTTTTAACCTTTGTATTTCTTTACATATAATCAAAATAATTAAGGGTCTTAATTTGTCTTAAGACAAAAATGTATTTTGACTTAACAATAAATGGGAAAAGGTATGGACTAGTCATAGTGGATGATTAGCTTAGATGGACCTAGGTTATATTCCTAGCCCATAAGGATGAGTCCTTCAGTTTGGCACCTCAATGTCAGCTCTTCACCACCTGGGGTTGTACTATGTTACAAGGGTTGTGTTGTTCGGCGATTAAAGTGGTACATGAGTTGGGTTCATAACTTCACTAGCCATGTTAAAGCATTGAAATGAACTTGATAATGATGCTCCAACAATTCTGCAGTATAGGAATAACCTAGGTCAGCTTAGTGACACAATCCAATTAGGTTCCAACTTCAATCCACTTATAATTCAGAATAAGGGATTTCATCGAGCAGTTTACAAACAATTGAAATGCAGAAACAAAATCACAAAATTAAAAGGATTATGAAACAAATTTAAGGAGAATCAATCCAATTCACCAAATCCAAGTAATTCGAATTATTATAGCTTTCTAAAGATGAGGATCCTATTATTAAGGTTTAGTCAATCAAATTATAGGTAATTCAATCAAACTAATCCCTAATTACATTGAGATCATAAATCAAATCTGTAATGTGTATTCGAATTAGGATATTAATCAACTAACTAATTCATTTCCAATCTTAAATACATTCATAATCATGAATACTAAAATAGAAGTGGAGAAGAGTATGAACATTCACAACATAATTCAAAATTGTTAACTAGAACTCAAATTCGTCATTGCTTGAACTAGATCCTTGGATTGATTAGTGGTTTAGCCTTCCATAGTCATCACCAATGGAAGAACAACAAAAATTGAAAAAGAAAAGAGAATAACATAGATGAAGAGATGAAGAAATATGAAGAACGAGTGAGAGAAAAAGAGAGAGAAAAGTTTGATCTAAAACTTGCACTAGAAGTTTCGAAAAATGTAATTCTGAAAATACACTAAGTAGACTAATATATACTCTAAATAATCAAAAGCAATGGGTGGTCTCTGATTAGCCCCACCCAATCTCTCTAATTAAGCTAATTACAGAATGCAAAGACTCAAAATTCGCAGCCCAAATCCAAGTGCAGAGGCTCTAACTTACAAGCCTAACATGACCCTCAAAACGACAGAATTATCCCAATTTCATCTATGAAAAAATTGTAATGTATTCCTATTTTTATATTTAGTATGCCTATAAAAAATGCAATATAATAAAATTAAATCTTATCTTTTCCATAACTTTCCAGGGACTACTAATGTGAAAACAAGAATGAACACACATAATTAACCAAAGAGGGGGGTGAGTTGGTTAAAACTTAGACTTTAAAAAACTTTTGAAAAATCAGTAGCAGAATTTAGATCGTATCACAAATTTAACTTTGTAAAAACTTTAGTTTTCAATCAATCAAGACTCATGCTTCACCTCAAGAAATTTTAGAAACTATTTTTGTTGATCTTGAAAGAGATTAACCACATGACAAGCTAGATTCAGATAACAAGATTTAGAAATAAGAATAACACCAAATCTATATTGGTTCACTCCTCAAATGAGAAGCTACATCTAGTGTCTTCTAATCAAAACTGATTAGAGTTCTACTAAATAAAAATTTGTTCATTACAAGCTATTACAAGTGATTACCTTTATCAAACCTAGATAAAGGAATTGAAATCTAACACCCTGTTAGACTTCTAATCACAAAGAACCAGAGAACACTACTGTAGAACAACTTTAAAGAAAACTCTTTGATCTTAGTACTTACAAAAATTAAAGATACAAAATAATTCAATGTAAGAGTTCAAGAGAGATACAACCTTATGATCCTCAAGAGATGAGTGAATGAATTTTACCAATCAAAATTCAGGTTGAATAAATGCAAATGTAGAAAACCAGCTTTCTTGAAACTTCTTGTTGAATCTTGCTTAAAGCAACATCTTCAATGATGCATATGTTCTTGTGTTTTGAAACAAGATGTATGACACTCAGAAAAATCCTTTTTCAGACCTTGAAAGCTTTGAGAGTAATGGGCAATTCGTAAACTCAGTTATCTTGAATTGTTACAAAAGCACAGACCCAATATCTTTATATAGAAAACATATTTAACTGCATGTAATCGATTAAAGTGTTCTTGAGACAATCTGAAAAAATGTTAAGAATAATGTAATCAATTAAAATGACCAATAAATGATTAAAGCATTGCACAAATGTTTTTCCCAAAAACTTAAGCCATGAAAATTTTCTTTTTTGAATGCAAACATGTAACTTTATATGCTTTTCTTAAATCATGTATGCATGTATGTGATTATGCTTATGCAATGCAAGGATATCAAATAACCATCTTGAACAACTTAACAAATTACAAATGCCTTCAATTGAGAGGCATGTAAAAAGCTAAAATCCTTTAAGCAAAGGGCTTCATCCTTGACTTGATCTTCTTCCCAGCTCCCCCTATATCCAACAATATGATCCATTTGTACTTCTGTAGCATCCTATAGGTTTTGCACAAGGAAGATAGGTCAAGTATGCACAAACTCCGAAAATATGCAATAATTATCAATTAATCCAAATTATTTTCCTAAGACAAAAACTGAATTAAGGTGAGAACATAAGAGTAAAATAAAGGTCAAGTAAGCTAAGAAGAATTGGAAAATAATAAATTGAAAATGCTATATTAGACCTTTCCCTAGTATGAGAGGACTAGGAACGACACACCTCTGGTGTGCTAGTTATAGTTGATAACTAATGTCGCATTGCTTCAAAACAAATAAAACTATGTTAATTTTGTAGCACATGATTAACCTAGGTTGACTCAGAGATATGATCAATTTGGTTCCAACTTCAATTAACTGATAAACAATAGGGGGATTTTAATCGAATAGTTTGCAGGCAATGAACAAAAATTGCGAAAACACAAACTAAAATTGCAGAAAAATGTAGAAATTGACAGAATTGATACAAGGTATTGTAAAATAGATTAAAGAATATCAATCCAATTCACCAAACCAAGCAATGCAAATTATAATAGTTCTTAGATAATGATCTTGTTATGAAAGTTCATTCAATGTCATTAGAAGCAGTTCAATCAAATTAATTCTTAAATTAATTGCAACCACAAACTTAATTGAAATATCATCCAAACAATCTGTGATTAAAATTAAAAATTAGGAAATGAATCCATAACCTAATCTATTTTCAATCCTAAACACATTCATAATCATGAAAATCGAATAGAGGATTGAAGAAGAAAGTGAACATTCACACAGAAAGTGAAATACCAAACCATAACTCAAATTCTCCTTGCTTGGACTGGATCCTTTGATTGATTGATTGTTTAGCCTTCCATGATCATCATCAGTGGGAGAGCCACGAGATTTGTGCAAAAAAATAGAAGAACATAAATGAAATGAAGAAGAAAATTGAAGAACAATGAAGATCAATGAAGAACATTTGTTAGAAAAAGAGACAAAATATTTTAATTTTGAAAACTTCTAAAAAGACTAAAAGTTTTGTTTGTACCAAATGAAATTAATTCTTTCTAACTAACTAATTGCACTAATATATAGTGATTGAGTCAGTAAGAAAGGATGGGTCCTAATTAGGCCCATCTAATCTAGCTAATTATGCTAATTACACCAATAAAAACCCAACTCGCAGCCCAAAACTCAAGTGCAGAGGTTCTGATTTCTAAAACTAAAATGACCCTCAAAATGACAGAATTGGCCTTGGCTTATCTCTGACAAAATTGTAGCTCTTTTCCTTATCTTTTTAGGTACTATTCATATGATCCATTTGGAGTTCTGTAAAATCTTCTAGGACCTATACAAGGAAGATATGTCAAGTAAGCAAAAAATCTGAAAAATAAGCAATAATCACCAATTAAGCTCAATTAGTTGCCTAAGACAAAAACTGAGTTAGAGTGAGAAAATAAAAGTCCAAGAGAAGTCAAATAAGCTAAGAAGAATATAAAATATTAAACTAAAAATGCTAAATCAATAGTATCCACGTGTCTTCTTTAAGTTTTGTAAAGGAGTTTAAAACAAAAAGGGAGTATGCATTTCTTCAATCAAAAGTGACCATGGAGAAGAATTTGAAAATGAGAATTTTCAACTGTTCTGTTAGGAAAATGGTATCCTTGGATTAGGATTGTTAGAGATAGGGTTGTAAGTGCAAATGGACTTTGAGAGGAGACCATTTGTGAAAATTAATAATTACCAACCTTGAAATCCATTACGGAAAGTAGTGAATAAATTGTTAAAAAGAGTGTAAACACTTTACATGAAGTTGGACATAATAATGCAGCAAAGTATTTAGGCTTTTTACATGCCAATTCAATTGATTGGTAGTTTTAATTTGTTTATGTCTAAGATGAGACTTATGATCCATTGCATAAAGCTCATTCATGGTTTTGCATTCATGTTTTCATAAAAGCATAAGTTTTGTGAAAAAGCTTTTCTGAAACATATAGTTTTCATGATTGGATAAAAAGCCAAGTATTCCATGTTTAATTTTTTGGAAAAACAATTTCTCACTGGTTTAATCGATTACTAGCAAATGGTAATCTATTACTTAAGCTTTCAAGAACACTTTAATCAATTACAAGAGTATTGTAATCGATTATACTACACAAAATCACATAATAGTCTTCATTTGATAATCGATTACGATATTGTGGTAATTGATTACTTGGCGCGTGTTTAAAACAAAGACTTCCTGTGATAATCAATTGTGAAATAATTGATTACATTGCTCATAAATCTTTTCCAGAAAGTTCAAGAACACTTTAATCGATTAAATGAGTAATTAATCGATTACATTAGTGAATTAATCGATTACTGATAGTTACAAACAGTTTTCTATAAATAGTTGTTGGGTGTTTTGAAAAGACACAATGAATTATCAAAGTATTTTCATAAGCTTTCTGAAGTAAGAAAAGATTCAAAGTGTTATTCTGAGTTAGTCCCACAAATCCTCAAGCTTCAAGATTTCTAAAGAGCATTTCTTTTTGGGCAAAGTTAAAAAGAAGATTTTGGAAAGAAAGTTCTGAAGTAGTTTTCATTCACCATTGATTCAAGTCTGGTAATCTCTTGCATACATCAGTAGTGGATCATCAGGTGGTTTCTTTCCATACAACTTGTTTGTAAATGCTGTTTAAATTTCCTTTTGTGTACTATAATAGTAGTTTTTCTTAAGGCTTTTCTAGAGTAGGTATTTCTAGAGGTAAAAGTAGAGATATGTTTTCTCTATGTCTTAATCACAGAGATTCTATGTGAGTTAGATATCTTGTTCTTGATCTCGATGTGATTAAGAGTGGTTGTAAAGAGCTTGTAAGAAATAGATTGTTATTAATGGAACTCTAACTTGTTGGTTAGAAGAACTGAATGTAGCTTCTCTACGTTAAGAAGTAAACCAGTATAAATCTTTGTATTGACTACTTCGTCTTTATGTTTTCTTGTGGTTATAACTTGTCATTCATTGGTACATTAATTCACAATCAACAAAAAAAGTTTTTGATTGCATTCTTTGAGGATTGGTATTTGATTGGTTGAAAGCTTTCTTGGACTGTTTTGTGATACAATCTTTTTAACTCTGATTGTTTAAGAATTTTTAATTGACCAAGATCAACCAATTCACCTCGCTCTTGGTTCTTGTGTGCTGTTCATACTATTTTCAATTGGTATCAGAGCATGTTCTTGTGTGTTACTCAAGATCACTATCTTTTTTCAAAGAAAATGAATACCACACAAATTACCTTCAAGGAGGGTGTCTCCCTCAATCGTCTTCCGATGTTTGAGGGAGAACACTTCAGTTCTTGGAAAAACAGAATACAAATTTTCATCCAATCAAAACTGTTTATAATGAAATGATTCACAAAGAATAGGATGAGATGACAGACGTAGAAAAAATGGTAGTTCAATACGATTTCAAAGCAAAGAATATGATAACCTCTGCATTATCGTCTGATGAATTTTTCAAGACTGTTAGGTGCAAGAGTGCTAAAGAGATGTGAGAAATGCTAGAAATTACTCATGAAGGAATAGATGAAGTTAGAAGATCGACGAAACATGCCTTGATCCATGAGTATAAGATGTTCAAGACGAACACAACTGAAAATAACTCTCAACTCTAAACCGGATTCACACACATTGTTAATCATCTTCTTGATCTTGGAAAAACATTTGATGTTGAAGAACTAAACATCAATATCTTGAAATGCTTAACAAGACCATGGCAACCAAAGGTGACAGCAATCAAGGAATCTAAATATCTATCAAAGATGTTTATGGCTACACTATTTTGTAAGTTACTTGAGTATGAGTTAGAAATGTCTCAACTAACACATGCAGAAGATACAAACAAAAAACAGAAGAGTATTGCCTTGAAAGCTACATCCTCAAATGTTGAGAAAGATGATGACTCAAGTGGAGATGAAGGTGATGAGAATTTGAACCTAATAGTCAAAAGGTTTATCAAATCTATGAAGAAAAATAAGAACAGAAAGTTCACCAAGTTCAACAAAAGGAGTGACAACAATACCACCACCAACTTCAACTACTTTGAATGTGGTAAGCAGGGCCACATCAAATCTGAATGTCCTATATATTTGAAGAAGCAATTAGGTGAAAAGAAAACAAAGAAAGATGGAAAATCAAAGAAATCCTACATTGCATGGGAAGAAGAGGCTTCAATAACTTATGAATCATTAAGTGAAGATAAAGAAGCAATTGTCAGCCTAACCTCAACAATTGATGATGATGACTCATGTACTGAATCAGAAGTAAATCCTGAACTTGATCAATTTGTTGATGCTTTCTTTGAAATGCATAAGGAGGCTCAAAAACTTGCAATCTCTAACAATAAGCAAAAAGGTAACCTTAGATGGCATACCACTAAACTTGCTTCAATGCAAGCTGAACTTTATAACTTGAAAGAAGAGAATGAGAAACTTGTTTCAAGCTACAAAGCAAATGGGTGTGCGTGTGCTTCTTCCTCTTCAAAAGTAAATGAAAACAAAGCTTTGCAAAGAGTTTGATGAATTCAAAAAGAGCCAACTTGAAAAATGCATGACTTTACAAAGTGAAAACTCATACTTGTTAGATCTCCTAAAAAAGCTTTATGAAGGAAAATGTAGTTTAAATCAAATGTTAATAGTGCAAAATTATGTTAGAGATACATCTAGATTGGGTTACAAACATCAAAGAAAACCTTTTAGAAACACCAAGTTTGTATCTCCAAAATAGATGAATAGGAAAGGGCTTTAAAAAATAAAGCATACTAAAAGGCTCATTTTGAAATAAGATCAAAATATGTTATATGTCATTATTGCATGAAGGAAGGCTACACATATCATAAGTGTTATGCTAGAAGGTTCTATGTGCCTAATGGAGACTGCATATGGGCTCCTAAGAAAAAGAGAAAAATAGCTAACCCTTATGGACCCAACCTTAATTGGGTACTTTCTTTGCTACTTGATTTGATTATTGCAGGTGTGTCTTAGAGCTAAAGCATCATTATGGTACTTAGACAGTGGATGCTCTAGACACATGACTGGTGACAAGTCTATGCTTACAAATTTGACTTTAAAGTATGGAGGATTTGTAACCTATGGAGACAATAATAAAGGAAAGATAATAGGAGAAAGCAATATTGGTGGCAGCTTTAAAACCAAAATCAAAAATGTACTTTATATGGAAGGCCTAAAGCACAATCTTCTGAGTATAAGTCAGCTGTGTGATAAAGGATTAAAGGTATCCTTTAATGATAATTGTTGCTTAATATGTGATGGCAAATCTGGTGAGATTATCCATGTAGGAAAAAGAAAGCGAAACATCTACTTGCTTGCTATAGAACATGCATTCATTCATAATATTAACTGCCTAGTAAGTAAGATTGATGAATCATGGCTATGACATAGAAATCCTAGTCACATTAACATGCATCACATGAACAAGCTCATTAGAAAAGATTTAGTTATTGGTTTACCTAAATTTAAGTTTAAAAAGGATAAACTTTGTGATGCTTGTCAAAAGGGGAAACAAACAAAGATCTCTTTGCAAAATAAAAACTTTGTTTCCACCTCAAGACCTCTTAAATTGCTTCACATGGATTTGTTTGGTCTTTCAAGAACTATGAGCTTAGGTGACAATTATTATGGGCTTGTAATAGTTGATGACTACTCAAGATTCATATGGACTTTGTTTTTAAAATCCAAGAGTGATGCTTTTAATGCTTTTAGAAAATTAGCCAAGCTTGTTCAAAATGAAAATCTCAATAAGAAGTGATCATGGTGGTGAATTCCAAAATGAGCATTTTTAAAAGTTCTGTGAAGAAAATGGAATTAACCATAATTTTTCAGCTCCAATAACACCTCAACAAAATGGTGTTGTGGAGAGGAAAATAGATCTCTTGAAGAAGGAGCAAGAACTCTTCTTAATGAGACAAATTTGCCAAAATATTTTTGGGCTGATGCAGTGAGTACTATTTGTTACACTTTAAATAGATTACTCATAAGGCCTATTATAATGACCCTGTGATAAATCCGGGTTCGTATGACCAGGTAGGGGGGTGTATTTTGGAACTCGGATAAGAGGGGGTGTAGATAGCACCTTTTCAAAACTGGGATCGTGTTGTATGTTAGTTTTATAAGAAGATCGGGTTAGTGCATGACCGGGTTATCGCCACGAAAGTGGTGAATATACTTGCACTTTTGGGGAAAAGCATTGTTGTATAGGAGGGAACTTGGACAAGGAAGGAAAGAGCGACTGGGTAGCTATATTGGAAGAGCCATATATTCCTTTTCTTTGAGGTCCGAGTTGTAATCTCGGTTGAGCTTGGAGGAGCTCGTATTTAGTTGACTTGTAAGAGCCACTGGGTAGAGAGACCGGAAGAGCTCTTAACCCCTTTTGATAAAGTTATCGGGTTAGGAACCCGGGCGAGGTTGGGAGGGACCTTGGACTGGTGAAGTACCAAGGTAGGAACTCGGATTAGGTCGGATGAGGTGGAGTAGGTCGGATAAGGTCGGAATAGGTTGGATTAGGTCAGAGGAGGTGGGAACACTGGACATACTATAATACCAAGGATGGGTTCTTGTGCAATCGATTACATAAGTATTTGTAAGCGATTAGAACAGGCAGTACTTGCTGCTTAACCCGGACTTAACCTTGTTACATGTGTTGACTCTACATATTCACTTTACACAAGTAACACGTGTTGTGTAACACCCCGTATGCATCCGGCGTATTAACAGTTACTTAATCAGATTAACGCAGTAATTAATTTAAGTCAATTAAGTAAAAACAAAGGAAGCATTTTCAAAACCATATTTCCTGATTCATTATGTATGGAAAGTATCCAACTACCAACTACCTATTACGAATGCCAAGGCACCACAATAAGCCTCTTCGATCCAGATAACATAACGAAAGGCAGATAAACAATAATATCCAGCAGATATATTAGGAGAAACATAAACCACATATATCATTATGGGTATAAACATATGTACATCATCAAAGCCACCACTGTGACTATACAAAATAATAGGCACCCAGTGCCATGATCTCACAGATCACATCCTCACGAGAGGGTACAATACGTACAGTGTCTGTACATCACATCCATATAGGATCCAAAATATCTGTACACACACATCTTCCCTTGCAGGGGTACAAAATACATCATAAACATAACATAGTGAGCCACCATGCTCTCAAAACACTGCCAAACAGCTACATAGAGTCTGTCCCTATAGGGGCCTTCCGCCCTGGGACCCATCATCTCTGCCAGATGCATCACCTGCAAAATAAACCCCCATACACGGGGTGAGAAACAATCTCAGTAAGCTCAGGGTTCTTGGAGGCTTCTACTCCTCCCTGGCTCGCTTCCATGATAACATATCATCAAAGGCATTACAACTCAGGCCTCCGGGCCCTCACAACAACACATAGCATCCTCTAGCTCTAATGCGTATCTGCGAAACTACGCCGCCAAAGATGCATCATCATCAGCATCGAGACTCTCAGTCCCCAATGTGAGGCCAGAACTCACACCCGTGCCATCCCATCGGGAGCTACCCCTTTATGCATGGATGCACATATATGGCACCTCCGAGAATAGGCTTCAACCGCGACGGGACCACCTATCTCTGGTCTTAAGGGATCATACATCCTTTACGTGAGCAAACCGACTGGGAGTTGCGCTCTGTTCCTAGGGAGGTCCCTATCTATCTAACTGGCCAGAAGATCTATCCGAAAGGAAACCAAACACAAAGCACAAAACAAGCATACATATTATCATGAGGAAAGTTGTAACATCCAATTCAATGCATATGAATCATGTATGCAACCATCACTCCCTCGGAGTGTGGTGGAACTCAAGCAGTGGGAAACACTCCCAAGAACCACGAACTTACCTGGCAAAGCCGTGCTCTGCTATTCAATCCCTGAACTGTGGTCTCCGCCACTGACACCCTTGGTGTCACGCCCTATACAAAGGCACACAAGCATGAATCAACAATCATCCTATCCGTACAAGGCATTTAATTATACCAAAACACAAGGAAAATTATGCAGATTTTGTACCCACTTAGAAAAATCATAAATCCCTGTAGGAATCTCCTAAAATCAAGGGAATTTAGAGACATCTAGATTTATCTCTCATATTTTAAACAAGACTGGTTTCATCCAATTTCATAAACCACAGCCTCTGTAACAATTAAAATTCCAGAACTATCACGCACTAAATCAGTGCTGACAGCAACATATTAGTCCAACCAGCCATTTTCAAACGCCTGCCTACACTAGGATACTCATCCAAATGACCTGCGCTTTTACAGGTGTAAATTACACCTACATATATTTTTATAGCCACTAGAATCACTCAATTTGGATCATCCTAGACTGAGATAAAATTTCTGCAAGATTGCCCTCTGCACCAGTAAAATATGCTAAAAACTGAAAACTGAGTATAACAGCCTGTTACAACTCTGCACAATAAATTCTAGGAACCTCCAAAAATAGCACTAAAATTCCAGAACCTACTTAAATCTCTTAGCTTTCAAAAGGGACTGATTTTAGACCATTTGGATACCGATAGCTCCTGTTATGCATGAAACATCAGGGCTTACCAGATTGATGTTCTTTGCTATCATGAACCTGCATGTATGTTTCATGAATGGAACACCATTTCGACCTTAAATCAACTTCTACACACTCTAAATCATACTTTAAAACTGTCTCACCCTCCCAATACTCAACATTTATCAATCTCACTCCAAACCCTAACCCTAACCTTAAGAATCAAGGAGAAATATGAGGAGATTACCAACCTTAGAGTTCAATTGATCAAAATGGAAGGTGAACCAGCTCTCTATAGCTTCCAATTTCAGCCCAGCTGCTCCAAACGAAGTGGGCAGCTCCTAGCTCCACTTTTTTCCTCAATTCTTTCATAACTAAACTCAACAACACAAAAGCACAAGGAGAAGAGCTTTCTCTCTTGCTTGATTAGAGTTTTCAGCCACCAAACAAGTAGAAGTAGAGAGAAAATGAGCTTGGGTGTGAAGGAGGGAGATTGAAATGTAGGAAGAAGAAGAAGAAAATGAGAGAAATGGTGGCCAGCCAGCTTTTTAACATGAGGCGGGGGTGCATTCAACAATTCACTTATTCACACCCTTACCTCTAACAAAGACTAAAATGCCCTTCCTTTCGTTAATCCTTTTAATTATGCAAATATCACCCAAATTACATTAATTATAATTAGTGATATTACATTCACCCCACCTTTTTAAGAATTTTGTCCTCAAAATTCTAGAACATACCTGTAAACAACTCGGGGTGCAACTGCAGAAGCTCCTGCTCCCGTTCCCAAGTTGCCTCCTCAGGTGTCCGTCCTTCCCACTGAACCTTGACTATCGGGATCGTCCTACTCCGCATCTGCTTCTCTATCCTGTCAAGAATCTGCACTAGTCGTATAGGACAAGTCAGATTCTCCCTAATCTGAACGGTATCGAGCTCCACCACGTGCGACGGATCAGCCACATATCTCCTCAACTGTGACACGTGGAAAACGTCATGTAGCCCTGACAACTGGGGAGGTAAAGCTAGCCTGTAAGCCACTGATCCTACTCTCTGGAGAATCTACCAATGAACCTAGGACTGAGCTTCCTCATGCCCAATGCCCATCCAACACCTGTAACTGGAGACAGCCTCAGAAACACATGGTCACCCTCATCAAACTGCAGCGGCCTGTGTCTATGATCATAGTAGCTCTTCTGCCGACTCTGAGCTCTCAACAACTTATCCCTGATCAATCGGATCTGCTCAGAAGTCTCCTGAACCATCTTTGGTCCAAGAAGCTGTCTCTCTCTAACCTCGGTCCAACAAACAGGAGTCCTGCACCTCCGACCATACAATGCATCATAGGGTGCCATGCCCAGACTAGCATGGGAGCTATTATTATATGAGAACTCCACTAGTGATAGGTATCTATCCCACCTAGTTCCCTACTCCAAAGTACAAGCTCTCAACATGTCTTCCAGGGTCTAGATAGTCCTCTCTGTCTGAGCATCAGTCTGTGGGTGGTAAGCCGTGCTAAGCCTCAACTGGGTCCCAAAAGCCTCCTGAAGAGCACCCCAAAACCTAGAGGTGAACTTCGAATCTCTATCACTGACAATGCTCTCCAGGACACCATGCAGTCTGACAATCTCTCTGACATATAACTGAGCCAACCTCTTTGCGGTGTAGTCAGTCCGAACAGGTAAGAAATGAGCAGACTTGGTCAGCCTATCAACAATCACCCAAATGGAGTCACATCCAGTCTAAGTCCTCGGTAGTCCAACTACGAAGTCCATGGAAATGCTATCCCATTTCCACTCTGGAATCTGCAACGGCTGCAGTAGGCCTGACGGTCTCTGATGCTCAATCTTCACCTTCTGACATACCAGACACTTAGCCACATACTCAACTATGTCTCTCTTCATCCTTGGCCACCAGAAATTCCTCTTAAGGTCCTGATACATCTTGGTGGCACCTGGATGAATGCTAAACTGGCCCTTATAAGCCTCAGATAGAACTGCATTCACTAACTCGCCCTTAGGCTCACAACTCGATCATGGTAAAACACTAAGTTGTGAGTCTCCCAAGAAACATCCTACTGACCAATCATGGCCCTTACGACATCATCCTGCTTCTGGGCCTCTCGGATCCTCCGTATCAAATCATTATCAACTTTGGTCTCTCTCAACTCGAGAACTCGAGCACCCTCTGTAACAGTCAGATGCACATCTCTAATCTGCTCAATCAGTTCACAGTCTGAGATCATCATGTAGGCAGCACTCACATGCTTCCTGCTCAAGGCATCAGCAACAACATTTGCCTTGCCGGGATGATATCTCAACTAAAAGTCATAATCTTTGAGGAACTCCATCCACCGTCTCTGTCTCATATTCAGCTCCTTCTAGTCAAAGAGATACTTGAGACTCTTGTGATCACTGAACACCACCAACTTGGCACCATACAGGTAGTGCCTCCAAATCTTTAGAGCAAAGACGATAGCTGCAAGCTCTAAATCATGATGAGGCTTCAGTTTCCTGGAAGCATAGACAACCACCTTCTTCTCTTGCATCAGTACACATCCAAGCCCCCGCTTGGAAGCATCACAGTACACCTCAAAGCTCCCTTCAGGATCAGAAAGAGTCAACACTGGAGTCGTAGTCAATCTCTCCTTCAACTCCTGGAAACACTGCTCGCACTCATGGGTCCAAACAAATGGAATCCCTTTCCGAGTGAGGCGAGTCAAAAGTAACACCAGCTGTGAGAACCCCTGTATAAACCTCCGATAGTAGCCTGCCAATCCAAGGAAACTTCAAATCTCAGATATGTCCTTGGGTCTCTCCCAAGTCATCACAACCTCTATCTTACTGGGATCAACTGATACCCCAACTTCCGAAATCACATGGCCAAGGAATTTTACCTCTGATAGCCAAAATTCGCACTTTGCCAACTTGGCATACAACTGATCATTCCTCAATGTTTGAAGAACAATCCTGAGATGCTCGGCATGCTCCATCTCCGTGTTAGAGTAGATCAGTATGTCATCAATAAACACCACCATGAACTGATCTAAGAAAGGTCTGAATACCCTGTTCATATAGTCCATGAACACTGCAGGGGCATTCGTCAGACCAAAAGGGATGACCTGATACTCATAGTGACCATACCGAGACTGGAAGGCTGTCTTAGGTATGTTTGCGGACTTGATCCGAATCTGGTGATATCCGGATCTCAGATCGATCTTAGAGAACACACTGGCTCCCCTCAACTGATTTAACAGATCATCAATCCGAGGTAAATGATACTTATTCTTGATAGTAACCTTATTCAACTGCCTGTAATTAACACATAATCTCATACTGTCATC
Organism: Glycine latifolia; assembly: GCA_013407115.1. NCBI lineage: Eukaryota > Viridiplantae > Streptophyta > Magnoliopsida > Fabales > Fabaceae > Glycine > Glycine latifolia. The sequence continues at coordinate 27,693 of QARZ01018001.1, forward strand.
CTTCTTCTTCATGAAGATCACCGGTGCTCCCCACGGAGAAACACTCGGTCTGATGTACTGCTTGGACAGCAGGTGCTCCAACTGCACCTTCAGCTCCCTCAACTCCAGAGGAGCCATACGGTAAGGTGCTATAGATATTGACCCTACACCAGGAACCAAATCAATGGAGAATTCAATCTCTCTCTCAGGTGGTAGCTGCGTAATCTCCTTTGGAAATACATCCACGAACTCGTAACTTGCTGGGCCTGAACTACTGGGCCTCCTCACCTCCTGGGAAGCATATCCTCCACCTGGCGGCATTGCCTCACCAGGCTATCCATGTCACGGGATCCACTGCCTGTAACTCGCTCCTCTATGCTCTCCCTAAGCCCCCTCTGGAACTTAGCAGCAAGAACATTAGCATCAGGCAAATGCCTCCTGAAATGTGAATATTTGGCCAGTTCATTGAACCTGGCAGTGTACTCGTCCACTGTCAAGCTCCCCTGAACGAGACTGTCAAACTCTGCCTGTTTCTGCTCTTTGGCATCCCTTTGAAAATATATGTCCAGGAAACAGGCCTCAAACACCTGCCAGGTGATCTCCCTAGCCTGGCCGTTAAGCAACTGAGCAGTGGTTGTCCACCACTCATGGGCATCACCCTGTAGCAAGTAGGTCACATACAACAACCTCTGGTGATCAGGACACTGCATCACCATAAAAATCTTCTCCAGTGCCTGGAGCCACCTAGCTGCCGCAACTGGATCGTATCCTCCAAGGAAAGTTGGAGGGTCATGCTTACGAAAAGTGATAAGCATCTTCCCTCGGGCTGCAACATCATCATCAGCCTCAACATGGAACATATGGTCCCCTCTCAGGCTGCTACCTCTAGTTTGATGACGACTGCCCTTGCCGTCATGCGTCGGAGGTGGAGAGGATGCTCTATCATCTCTCCTCAAGGTCCTCACCTCCTCAAGCATCTCCTGGTTGACCTTCATCAAGGCCTCATTAATCTCACAGTTTGCAGCCATCTTGCGCTGCATAGTCTCCTGCATCTGCCTACTTGCAACCAACTTATGCTGCATGGCTGCCAATGCAGCCACCATTGGATCGGGCTGGGCATTCGTCGCCCCACTGTTGTTCTGGGATCTCGTCATGACACTTCACATGTATACCAAAACAGTGAGTTGATCAGGCCCACAATTAGTGTCCACAAATGCAATAGCCATGGCAAACTCAAACAATAGTCAAGAGCAACACACAATTACCATACATAATGCTTCCATCAAGAAACTGCTTTGATACCATAAAATGTAACACCCCGTATGCATCCGGTGTATTAACAGTTACTGAATCAGATTAACGCAGTAATTAATTTAAGTCAATTAAGTAAAAACAAAGGAAGCATTTTCAAAACCATATTTCCTGATTCATTATGTATGGAAAGTATCCAACTACCAACTACCTATTACCAATGCCAAGGCACCACAATAAGCCTCTTCGATCCAGATAACATAAAGAAAGGCAGATAAACAATAATATCCAGCAGATATATCAGGAGAAACATAAACCACATATATCATTATGGGTATAAAAATATGTACATCATCAAAGCCACCACTGTGGCTATACAAAATAATAGGCACCCAGTGCCATGATCTCACAGATCACATCCTCACGAGAGGGTACAATACGTACAACGTCTGTACATCACATCCATATAGGATCCAAAATATGTGTACACACACATCTTCCCTCGCAGGGGTACAAAATACATCATAAACATAACATAGTGAGCCACCATGCTCTCAAAACACTGCCAAGCAGCTACATAGAGTTTGTCCCTATAGGGGCCTTCCGCCCTGGGACCCATCGTCTCTGCCAGATGCATCACCTGCAAAATAAACCCCCACACACGGGGTAAGAAACAATCTCAGTAAGCTCAGGGTTCTTGGAGGCTTCTCCTCCTCCCTGGCTCACTTCCATGATAACATATCATCAAAGGCATTACAACTCAGGCCTCCGGGCCCTCACAACAACACATAGCATCCTCTAGCTCTAATGCGTATCTGCGGAACTACGCCGCCAAAGATGCATCATCATCAGCATCGAGACTCTCAGTCCCCAATGTGAGGCCGGAACTCACACCCGTGTCATCCCATTGGGAGCTAGCCCTTTACGCATGGATGCATGTATATGGCACCTTCGAGAATAGGCTTTAACCACGACGGGACCACCTATCTTTGGTCTTAAGGGATCATACATCCTTTACATGAGCAAACCGACTAGGAGTTACGCTCTGCTCCTAGGGAGGTCCATATCTATCTAACTGGCCAGAAGATCTATCCGAAAGGCAACCAAACACAAAGCACAGACGATCTATCCTTTACGTTAGGCAGGGGTGCATTCAGTAATTCACTTAT
>QARZ01018094.1:0-16166 GCA_013407115.1 Glycine latifolia
GCATACTTTGCATATAAAAGCAATTTATAAAAAGAGTAAAGCAATTTGAAGAATAAGGGTTAGAAGAGAGCACATTAGTGATTTTTATGTTAGTTTGATCAAGTTGATCATATTCAATAGGGTATTCAAAATTGAACTATATCGTTTGTGAACTGCAAACTAAATCAATCCAAAAATATTAAAATTTATTTAAATTGAAAATTGTAAAAACAAAAAATCTCAAAAATTACATAATTTTTGTGGTTTAGTTTTATTTTTGGATCTTGTTATAAAATTCAAATTAATTTCAACCAAACAAAAAATCTACAAGTATGAGGTGAAGTCCTACATCGGGTAGAAATAAGAATATTGATTATAAGTGAGGATAAGACCAATAAACCTAAGCCATTAGGTTTTGAGTTAAAGTGTGGTGTCAAATTCACTTATGTGGTTGTTCATTCCCATTGGTATAAATCTCCTAAGTGTTTTTCCCCTCGATCGGCAATGGATCCTTAGCCTAGGGATCCCTTGTATCAAAAGTCTTCCTAGCAGTGGGTCTAGGCGGTGTGTCCCGTGGGTGAAGAGATGGTGCAAGTATCTAGAGCATGTCGGCTCTAATGGCCCCATGGAATACTTGTGGATGATAATGGCTTTCACGATTGTTGGTGTACAAGTGTAAAGTGAAGTCTCACATCATGTTGGAATGGAAGGTTAAACACCATATAAGTGAGAAGAAGACCCAAAAACCTGAGTCTTAAGGTTTTGAGTTAAAGTGCATTGTCAAACTCACTTATGTGGTTGCTCATGGCCCATTGGTATAAATCTCCTCGGTGTTTACCCCCCTCGATTACATAACAATTGGTATCAGAGCAGATAGTTTGACCTGGTTACCCCTAGCTCAAATGAGTAAGATACGGTGGATCCATGGAAATGGAGATCCCTTGCATCGAAAGTCTTCCTAGCAGGTGAGTTCATGCATGAAGGCCAAGCAGTGCATCCCGCAGGTTTTATGGCGATACAAGGAACTAAAGCATGTTGGTGGCAATGGCTAGACGAGACTACACAACCACGGTTAAGCTCTAAGATAAACCATTAGATACTCGTGGATTGAAAATAGCTTCCACTCAAAGGGAAGGCTACCATGTAGAAGAGACTCACACTTGAGGGGGCGATTGTTGGAATACAAGTGTGAGGTGAAGTCCTACATCAGGTAGGAATGAAAATGTTGATAACCATATAAGTGAGTATGAGACCCATAAACCTAAGCCATATAGTTTTGGGTTACAGTGTGGTGTCAAATTCACTTATGTGGTTGCTCATGGCCCATTACTGTGTTTACCCCTCTCGATTACACAACAAAATCCATGGAGTCTCCAATGACACGGTACTACCTCCTATCCATCTACTATCCATGTACGTCAAATACAGGATCATTACAGGCACAAACCACAAGCACAACAACACAAGGGTAAGATTACCAAAAACAAACATACTAAAAACAATATCCAACTTAACAATTAAAACATAATCTACTATCATCACATATATAGCATAATATGTAGAAATTATACCTTAAGCATAAGTCTTAGAATTTACATAACAAAGCATATAATAATGATCATCAGTTCATTGATCATCATATCAAGATTCAATCATCATAACCATCATCATCATCAATCAATCAATCATTATGACCATAATTTATCCATAAAAAATCATCATTATTAGTCCATCAATTAACGATACCAAAGATAGACTCAACTCACAAAACTTATGAAATGTTTTGATAATATTAAACATGAAGTAGAAAGTTGTTATAATGATATAGTGATGCATAATTATATGATTTGATTGGTCTATGCTTTTATTCATTACTACAAAATAGGCTTTTTACATCAGTTCTTTACCCCTTTCTACGTCGGTTATACAACCGTCATTGTTACGGGCGTCGTTGATAACAAACACTTTTTACGTCGGTTGTTGAACCGTCTTAGAAAGTGGCAATCTAAGACGGTTCATAGATAACAACCGTCTTAGAAAGTTCTTTTCTAAGACGGTTCATAGATAATAACCGTCTTAGAATGTCGCTTTCTAAGACGGTTAATAACTTTGAACCGTCTTAGAATTCCACTTTCTAAGACGGTTATTGTCCATGAACCGTCTTAGAAAAGCACTTTCTAATATGGTTCTTTTTGAGAACCAATGTAGTTTTGGATATTTTTTTTTAAATTTTTTTTTACACGTAGATAATAAAAGTCGCGGTATATAAAAAAAAAACCATACGAAGTATATAAAAATAAAAATCATTTCATGGTATATATTAATTTCAATGTTTCTAATTACAATGGTAAAAAATAAGTCTACAAAATATATATAATGCCATAATCCATACAATATACAAGGTAAATCCCATATTTAACAACTATCTAATTGTCGTAACTCTTATTGTGTAATTGAATAACAAATGTATGATGATTTTTGTAACCTCCTCGGTAGAGTCAGCAACATATCCAAGTTTGCCTGTATTTATTTCATGCATGTCATACTGTAACATAATGACATGTGTGTCAGAAAACAATAAAGTAAAGAACAAAATAATAATAACAAAAAATAAAAGTAGCCAAATATGAAAAAGTAAATAAAGAAAGACAAAATATATAAACACTAGAATCCAACTAATTGTATCAGGGTCCCTAAATAATAATAATAGCAAATCAAGCTTTTATGAAGTCCGAAAATGGTGTTGGACCACTACTACTCTAACAATGAAGGTGAATATCCACTCATTCAACATCTTATTGTAAGTAATGAAACACAATTAAAACCATTGGAAAACAGATAAACTACAAAGTGACATTACCATAATTAAAAGTGAAATAGAAACCACTTTCTCAAATGAAACGATCCCTAAGAATTTCATGAAACCTCTTCTTGGAGCTTGGACACAACTCTAGGCTCCTGCAGGGAACAAAAAAGGAGAAGAAAATTCTTGTATTAGTCATTACTGCATTATAAATTGATTATTCACGTAATTGACTACAAACAAACAATTTTTAAGTGTATAATAGTTTAGGAATCAAGCTCTAATACCAAACTTTAGAATAAAAGACAGTACGTGCCAAAGATCGTTAAAAGATTTTATATTGATGATGAACTTAAATTTATAAAGAATGTAGACATCATATCAATATTAACAAGTGCCTTTCTGCAGTGGCATCACATATTGCATACCATCTTATGTGAACCTATTTGAGAATACAAGCCTCTGTCCCTCGAATGACAAAATTACCTTGCATATTGCTATCAAGTGATGCAACACGAGTCAACATGAGATGAAACAACATACCATGATCGTGAATAATTGAAATGCTTTCAATAACAACAATTAAACTAATTCAAGAAGCCATTGCAATGAGTCAAGTAAAGAATGAAGTGAGAAATAGCAAGCTTTTCATAACCAAGACACTAAATGGTAAATAACAGGCAAACATTTTGCTCTTCAACAAGCCTTAAGACATTGGTCTGAATTTAGCAAATTCCTTCAACCTAGAAAAGCCTTGCCACTTCAGATTGTGTCAAATCTTTGCCAACTAAAGGCATGAACTACCCCAAAACATGAGACCTAAAAGGAAAGAAAAAAAAAAGTTGTTATCGTGGAAATAAGTAATTGCAGTACAATAACACTGTTAAACTTAGTTGGTGTAGTGACAGAGATTGTTGCCATTTCATGAAAAAATTAAATATATAATAGATACTTTTTAAGTTATCCACCTCAAAGTTTAGTTTTTTATTTTAAATGCCAATTTTTTTCTAAATCTAAAAATTCACCATAAAAAAATTCAAATACCAGTACTCCGAAAAATGTCCGTACATAAAAATTTAGTTAAAATACATTTTAAGATAAAGTTTAATTTATACTATTAATTAATTAAAAAAATTAACATATATACTTTAAAAATTATTCTTAAGATAATTTCTAATTCATTACAAATATAAGAATGTTAACAATACAAAAAAAATTAATCCATTTACAAGATCATAATATACCTCACGACATCTTCCTTAATTATAGGGAAAATCATATTATTTGAAGGGTAAAAGAGAAAAATAAGCAAGATAACATAAATTCAATTCTTAGCATCCTATACGTGGAATCTGAAACCAAACCATGGGCCCACCAATATTCAAATGTGCCAATATAATCATGATAATCATAAGTAACAACATTACCAACCTGATAGCAATAAGATAAAAATCAAATCCATTACCTTAATAATCTTTGAAATCAAACGATTTGTATGATCAAATCAATTATTGTTTACCTTAATAATCTTTGAAATCAATCCAAGCACCAGATGACACTGAAATTAAAACAAAATAAATGTGATACCAACCCATAAAATGGAAGAAAAGCAAGTCCTATAATAATGTTAAGAGAAGAAAAAAAATGAGAAAAAAGGTCATAAATAGCAACATAAGAAGATTAATAGTAAATGTATAGTAGCAAAGAAGATGGAATTCGCATCTTGCAGCAATTAAAATACTGCACTTATATATTTAAGCATAAAATTAATAGCGCAAAGGAGATAATAGAAAGCAACCAATGGTCATGGTCATTTGGTTCACGCATGAATTAAAATATAACATAAGTCCAACTTTTATTTTCTACGAAAATAATAGTATCAGTATTGAGAATTTTTCCAAATATAGGTAAATGACATTTTTCTTTCTCTTGCATTAAAATCCTACTTTTTTTTAACTTAAAAAAATTGAGTGCCTAAGTATAATTAAATACATTTAAATTTTTAAATGTAATTATTCAAAAGAAAAATTTAAGAGAGAACCCTTATGGATATCTAGGAAAACATGAAAGTAGAATGGATATCTAGGAAAACATGAAAGTAGAATGAATGGAAAGAGATGAAAGGAAAATAACCCATCTTTCTTTCTCTTGCATTTTCTGGTATCATATACAATGGGAAAATAAAATTTAAAAATTTATATTTCATTTTTTTATTAAACAATACAAAATCATATCATTTTCTACTTTCTCTTTTAATTCAAGAATCTCTCTTTACCTTTATTTTTTTTCTTGACATCTTGTTAAAAGACAAATCCAATTCTGATGTTCTATATTTTCATTGATCTGTTTTTTTTACCTCCTTTATAAGATAGTTATTCTTTCTTTGCTTTTGGGGCAATATTGATGAGAATCACCCCACATGGTGGCAAAATACTTCTGGCACCTGCTGCAATAACTCCCATTTTCATACAACAAATATGGTTTTGCCCTTACAGTAAGGCAATTCAACTGCTTTAGGCCCACAATTTCTCTAAGATTATTACTAATTATTATTTCATTTTATTATAGATTAGAGGAATACAATTGCCATCTGGAATTTGACAAGATACACAAAAATGAATGGATGACCCTCAATTAAAAAGTCCCCCGTTGATAAACTTCTATGAGACATGGATAACTTCAATTACCTGAATCAAACTTAATTCCAGGACGTGAGACTGAAGCTACCCAACTTCCAGTTTGTTTGGATGCTGCAGGGGTCCCATCTAGGATAGCTTGAATCCTATCCGGCAATGCAAGAGCCAGATCATTACAGGCAGCAAATTCTTGTGATGAAAGCCCCTTTACCTGCGATAATACATTGTACCATGCATTGGACAAACGTATAACCCCATTAATTTTGAACATTTGCATGCCAGTGCCACTAAGTCATTAATTGTTAAAAAGGACAATCAAGCTGTTGAGAGAAAATACATGCCAAATAAAATAAGTCAACAGTTTCTGGAAATAGTCAGAAATACATACAGAATCAACAACAAAACTACTCCATTCCTAGATGGATAGGTGCAATTGTAAAACTCGAAGTTGAATTTATTTTTTTAACTTGTCTTCTCATTGCCAAATTTTATTATAAAACTCAACAAAAGTAAATAAATAATCTTTTCAGATAACATGTTATTAGCTAGATATCTCTATTACTGCATAAATCATGAACTTGCTCTTCACTTAAGTTGAAAATGACAGCTACAGGATTTTTTGACCATTCACAATCACAATACTTTACGAATTCAATCAACCAGAGCTAAGACAGATATCATATGTATTGACTGCAATTCATATTTCCAACCTTTTTCATAGTCAATCTCTGCAACTTGGGAACCTCCTCTAACAACCTAGCCTTGGTTCGACAAATCTCAGCATTGATCGCCACAGTGGATGCCTTACTTTTCTCCTTGGAAGCGGTTTCTGCTTTCTGCATAAAATTGACTCCACATACTATACACATATTTGGGAGATGAATAAAAAAATTCAAAAATTCTCACGAATTAGGGCACAAATCCCTCATTGAGTAACGAGTTTGAAAAAAAGTGAAGGAAAGTGTGACCTGAAGTAAGGCCTCAATGTCGTCATCGACGGAGGCGTAGAGTTTGGCGAATGCATCGTCGGCGAAGAGATTGGACTCCTTTTGCTTTTTGACGTCATATTTGGCGAATGCATCTTCAGAACGTGAAATCCCTAATCTGTTTTCAAGAGTTGCAACCACCATGGACGGCGGGAACCGACCGGAGGAGGAGCGGTGGCTATACACCGCCAACAAGCTCCTGAGCGTGTGTGACCTCCACTGTGCGTGCTCCTTCACGATCCGTGCTCGTGAGTCGGACCCGACCTTCGAGTCCTTTGAGCACCTCCTGACGGTGATCGACACGCTCCTCGCCGGCGAGTAGCAGATCAACGACCACCACCGCGACTGGTACGGGCTCCTCCAGATTCTCCGCTACACCACCAACATGGACCACATCGTCACCCAGTATCGCCACCTCGCGCTCCTCCTCGACCCTCACCACAACATGTTCGCCTTCGCCAGCCACGCCTTCTCCCTTGTCAACGACGCCTGGTCCGTTCTCTCCACTCCTGCCAAGACAGCGAACTTCGCTTGCTCACCGCTCCACCGCCGCCACCGCCACCACCACCGCCTGAAGTTTTCATGAGCCAAAGTTCATTGGTGAAATCTGGGGGAAATTAGGGATTTTGTGGAATAAATTTCAGAGAAAGAGGAACGGAGTGAGAGGTTTTGGATTCAAATTTTGAAAAAGAAAATAAATAATCGATGAGAGAAAAACAGAAGATGAAGAGACTGTGCGAGTTTCAAAGACGGTTTTTTTTTAAACCGTGTTTGAATATTGCTTTCTAAGACGGTTGTATTAAAACCGTTTTTAAATATTAGCTTTTATTTACAAATTTGCCACCGCATAGAATTCTAAGACGGTTTTAATACAACCGTCTTAGATTGGCTGTCGTAAAATCATAGTTTTCTAGTAGTGATTGTTGATGAAATGAATTATATTGATGATGAGATAATTATGTTAAATGAGAATGTCTTGAGTTGTGTTGCTTGATTTCTTGATGATCATATCAACATCGTTTGATAAGGTGAATGTGATGATGTTGATAAAATAATGATATATGATAATGATCTTGACTTGTAACCATCCATATGTGTTAGAGGGGTTAGCTATGGTCTTTGGGAAGATTTTTGTTAAAAAGAAAATGGTATACTTAGAAAGGTGAATTCAATGCCAAAACTCACTACTACAAAATGTAAGAAAAACTGAATGATCTAATCACACTTATATACATAAGAAGCTATTAAATCAAATGCATAAAAAATTAAGATCATAAATACCTCCCGCCATTGCTATACTTATTTGCTCTGAAGATGGTTTGCAGTTGTTCGTGAGTCAAATAAACTGTAAATTGTTTATGGGTATCCAAACTAATCTGACATTTGACTTAAGGATCTTCTATGTTTTCACTATCACTCACTGATGGTGTATTGAGATTTTCAGATAGCAAGCATAGGGACCTTGGCCATGCTGCACATCTCCTTTTATAACCTCTTCCCATCAAAGAGGTTATTTTTTATATGCATAAAATGTGGGCTTAGTTGCTAAAAATAAGGGATAAGATTAGCTGATAAGATTAGCAACAACTTATTCCTAAGAAGATAAGATGAGTGGACCACCTTATGTGGTTTTGACTTAGTCAAGTAACAGAAAATAAGCCAACATTCTTCCACTTGGTCCACGTATCTTATCATACACTTTAGTGAGAAATAAAATATATGAATCATGGCGATAGTTCCTCTAATATATACGAGTAGTACCTTCCATGTATTACATTGCATTATATTTCTCAAGCCCATACAACTTAATGAATAAACCCAATGTTTATTCTAGGTCCAAACTTAATTGATGTTTCTCAGAATAAATAACTGTAGATGCACATAAACTGAATGAAAAACATCACAATAGAGTTTCTTAATATCATTTTTACAATGAAAATCATATATGGGAACCAAGTCCCATCATTTCCATATGATCCTTAAATTTAAATGGTGGCATGCCCTTATTTAAAGAATCGACAATCATTAATTCAGTGCTAATGTTCTCAATAACCACTATATTATCTTTAGCACATTCTCGTATGGCTAGATACGTAATGTCGATGTGCTTGCTTCGACTACAACTTTTGTTATTCTTAGCCATAAAAACAGTAGTTGAATTATCTTAGTATATCTTTAATGACGTAGAAATGGAATCCATAACTCTAGCCCAGAAATGAAACTCCTTATCCATACACCATGTGAGGTAGTCTCAAAACAATAAACGAACTCAACCTCCATAGTGGAAGTAACAATCAAGGTCTGCTTGACACTTCTCCAAGACACAGCTCCATTGGCTAGCATAAAAATATATCCCGAAGTAGATTTTCTCAAATCAATGCAGCCACCGTAGTTTGAATCTGAGTAGCCAATCACTTCCAAGTTGTCAGTTCGTTTGTACATAAGCATTCCTAAAGTTATCTTATCACTTTCTTTGCAACTTTCTAGTGGTCTAAACCTAGGTTACTTTGATATCTCCTTAACACTCTAATCGCAAAAGCAATATCAGGTCTTGTGTAGACTTGAGCATACATAAGGCTTCCAACAGCTGAAGCATAAGAAATGTTCTTTTCCGCTCAAAATCATGTTTCGAGCACTGGTTTAAATTAAACCTATCACCCTTCACAATGGGAGCTACACTTGTTAAACAATTACTCATTCTAAATCTTTCCAAAACTTTGTTAATATAGGTCTCTTGAGACAAACAATGAACACCTTTTACTCTATCTCTTGATGCCAATAACGTAAGAGGCATCACCCATATCCTTTATATCAAAGTTCTTAGAGAGAAATTGTTTCACCTCATATAACAAACCCTTATCATTGATTGCAAGTAAAATATCATCTACATATAAAATAAGGAAACAAATTTTGCTCCCATTGACCTTCTGGTATATACAGTGATCCATATCATTTTTCTACGAAACCAAATGAAGAAATAACGTCATGAAATTTTAAGTACCACTGACAGGAGGCTTGTTTCAATCCATATATAGATTTCTTAAGCTTGCATACCAATTGCTCACCCAGGTTAATTTATATAAACCTCTTCCTCTAGGTTTGTATTGAGTAAAGTCGTTTTCACATCCATTTGTTGCAACTCTAAGTCAAAATGTGCAACCAGTGCCAGAATGATGCGAAGAGAATCCTACGTAGATACAGAAGAGAATGTCTCCTTGTAGTCGATTCCTTCCTTTTCGATTAAATCCCTTGGCTACGAGTCTTGCTTTATATCTCTCAATGTTGCCTAAATGAGTCTTTCTTAGAAAGAGTCATTTACATTCAATGGCTTTTGCACCATCAAACAACTGAACAAGATCCCAGACTCCATTTGATGTCATAGAATTCATCTCATCTTTCATAGCATCATACTCAAGTTTGATTCTTTAGAACTCATGACTTGTGAAAATGTTTTAGGATCATTTTCAACTCCAATAGTATAGTCAAATTCTTGTAGATATAAAATCACTCGGTATCGCTGATTTCTTTATTATGGTATATCTCTTTAATGTTGTTTCATTATCTTCTTGAGAAACTTGTTGTTCAATTGGTTGATCAACAATTTCTTCTTGTTCCTCATGAACAACTTAATCTACTAGATTATCAGCAGGTTGTGGATCTTGAATGATAGGTTGCACAACACCCAGTTGAGCTGGAAGGGTATTGTAAATAACAACAGTCTAAGATTTGAAGTGGATGGTTGAGTAACTGAATGATCTTTCTCAAAAACAAAATCTCTGGATTGATCTCTCCCACTAATCAAATCATTCTCAAGAAGTTCAGCATTTCTTGATTCCACAATCCTTGTACTGTGAAATGGACAGTAAAATATGTATCCCTTAGACCTTTCGGCATATCCAATGAAGTATTCACTAATGGTCCTTAGGCCAAGCTTCTTTTCTTGTGGGTTATATATTTTCACTTTAGACGGGCATCCCTAAACGCGTACATTCGTAAACTCGATTTCCAACTCTTAAATAACTCAAATGGTGTCTTTGGGACAACCTTAGTTGGAACTCGGTTTAATATGTACACTACCGTCTTCAGTGCTTCAGTTCATAATGACTTAGGAAGTCTGGAACTACTAAGCACACTTCGCACCATATCTATTAATGTTCGATTTCTTCTTTTTGCCACACCATTCTGATCCGGAAAACTAGGCATACTATACTGGGCAACAATCTCATGTTCTTGAAGAAACTTCACAAATAGACCAGGTGCTTGTCCATTCTCTATGTATCTAACATAGTATTCACCACCTCTATCGTATTTCACGATCTTAAGTTGCTTTCTTCATTGTTTCTCCATTTCGTCCTTAAAAACTTTAAAGGCATCTAAAGTTTCATCTTTAGAATAAAGTAGAGATGCATACATTGTAAAAAAATCGTCTATGAAGGTGATAAAGTATTTCAAACTACTTGTATCCATGTCTAGACAACAAATATCTGTATGTATGATTTCTAATAGATTTGAGCTTCTCTTTGCACCCTTCTTAGACTTGTTAGTTTGCTTACCCTTAATACAATCTATGCAAGTATCAAGATCAGTAAAATCCAAAGCACTAAGTACCCTTCATTTACCAATCTCTTAATTCTCTCGATAGAGATGTGTCCTAATCTTAGGTGTCACAATATAGAGGAATCCTCATTCATAACACATTGTTTTATGCCAACATTAACATGCACAACATTATAAGTGGTATGATTTTGCAAATTAATATAGAAAATACCATATTGCAAATCAATCCACCAAGTGTTACGATAAATCATATTAGATTCATAACAAACTAAAGAGGTAGGCATACATTTCTTTTCCAAACCATAGCTTGAACTTTGAACAATCTTTCTTCATGTGCCTCTTCTTTTTACAGAAGAAACACCTAGATTCTTTCTTAATTCCAGCTTGAGGTGATATTTTACCACTTCCATTGTGCTTATGGCCTTTCTTACTATCCTTCCTTTCAGTTGTCATAAGAGAACTCTCTCCTTGTTCCAACTTCAATCTCCCCTCTTCCTGAACAGACATGATCATGAGTTCAATAATAGATCATTTGTCTTTATGTGTGTTTTCAGATATTTTAAAAGGGATCATATGTTGCTGGGAGAGTATTCAGAATAAAATGCACTTGAAAGGAATCAAACATGTCCACCTCTAGAGTTTTAAGTTGACCTACAATGTCCCTCATCTGCATGATGTGCTTACGCACACCCCTCAGAGTATTGAGTTTTAGGGAAGAAAACTTTATTATTAAGGTATTGGTCAATGCCTTCCCTGAATTCTCAAATTGTTCATCAATGTACTTCAGGAGCACTCTCATATTGTCATATTGTTCAATTGAACCCTTAATATCAGCCTATATACCATAGTATATATTGTTCTCTGTAATTGTTGGTGGTTCAGTTTTCCTAATAGCATGATCAATGTCCATATACATTAACGTCAACAAAATCATTTCTTTCCATATAAAAAAATAATTTTCTCTCAATTCCGGGATATCAATTGTATCAATAGGTTGTATAGTTGCAAAATAATTCAACATATATGCTTATCACTAAAATTTGAGACAAAAATAATGTATCATGCTTTACCAATGTAAGTCATGCTTATAAAATTATGAATTTAGTGACATAAAATTTGCCTGTGAGCTAAAATTTTAATTCAATTAAATTCACATAAACATTATGATAAAACTATCAAGTTATATTTCTTGATCCCTGTGGACAAATCAAAAAAATATAATTTAATATTTTATCCTAATTAATCATACAAAAATATAATAGAAATTCTTGTGGGATAATATATACAATCTTATATTATGATTAATTACAATTAATATTATTTACATTATGTGATCTAAAGGCTCTTAATATATAGTTTAAATAATTAAAGTTGTTGTGGCTAGGCTTTAATCAATTAAATTATAAAGATCACAAAATATTCTCTTATCTCCAAAATTAATTTTATTGCATTAATAAATAAATTATTTAGTTTTATTTATAGAGTTCTACCCATCACAGACCTCAACCTTGAATGGGATAAGATAATAGGTCAGTGGGTGAACGTGGTCAGTAAATGGACCACATGCAGAAACGGTTTCCCTAAAAGATATAAATTGAATATCTAACATTCCTATCTTTATGGAATAAAAGGATATAGACTGAATATCTAAACATTAATATCTTTATGGAATCAAAGATATAAACTAAATAATCAATCATTCAGATTAATCAACTTAATATTACATGTATAAGGGAACATAAATTAATACATGTAATGATAAAATAACAATAATTTATTTGAACACATATCATAAAATTATCATTAGTACAATTGACAAAATGCTTTATAGTCATTTATTTGGTTATGGGTTCAATTCCTATCTAATGCATTTTATTTTGAATTCTTTAATAGTCAATTCTTAATAGCATAACATACAACAACAGCAAGACTCAAGCTTAAATTTCAGAACACTTACACAAAAAATTATCAATTTTTATTCTACATGACTTCCAATTTTTAACAAAACCCATCAATAAGAGAAAATAGTTTACAAAAGCCAAAGGAATAAATTTTTATTCTATGACTTCCAATTTTTAATCTTATTTATAAGAGACGAAATATTAATTTGAAAAAACAAATTTATCAAACATACATACGCAAGGCAGAGGCATAAAACCATGCTCTGATACCAAATGTAAGAAAAACTGAATGATCTAATCACACTTATATACATAAGAAGCTATTAGATCAAATGCGGAAAAAATTAAGATCATAAATACCTTCCGTCATTGCTATACTTGTTTGCTTTGAAGATGGTTTGCAGTTGTCCATGAGTCAAATAAACTATAAACAGTTTATGGGCATCCAAACTAATCTGACTTTTGGCTTAAGGATCTTCTATGCTTTCACTATCACTCACTGATGGTGTATTGAGATTTTCAGATAGCAAGCACAAGGACCCTGGCCATGTTGCACATCTTCTTTTATAACATCTTCCCATCAAAGAGGTTATTGTTGATATGCATAAAACATGGGCTTAGTTGGTAAAAATAAGGGATAAGATTAGTTTATAAGATTAGTGATAACTTATTCCTAAAAAGATAAGGGATAAGATTAGCAATAACTTATTCCTAAGAAGATAAGATGAGTGGACCACCTTATGTGGTTTTGACTTAGTCAAGTAACAGAAAATAAACCAACATAAAATAGGCAAACAACGACGATTCTAAACCCCTTACGAAGATGGTTGTACAATCGTCGTTGTTGCGCAAGTCATTGAAAACCATTAGATTTGATGATGGTTGTAAAAACCGTCTTTGTTTATCCTATTTTCTATGCTTTCGAAGACAATTTTTAAGTCAAAATTGTCTTTATTTATTTATATACAAAGACGGTTTTTCCTTAAAACCGTCTTCGTTGATCCTTTTTTTTTGTAACATGCCTACGAAGACGGTTTTTAAGTTAAAACTGTCTTTGTATGTTTACATATAAAGACAATTTTTCCTTAAAATTGTCTTCGTTGATCCTAATTTTTTTTATTTCTAACATGTCTACGAAGACGGTTTTTAAGGCGAAACCGCCTTTGTTTGTTTATATACAAAGATGGTATTGCCTTAAAACTGTCTTCATTGATCCTTTTTTTTAAAATGCTTTCGAAGACGGTTTTTAAGTCAAAATCTTCTTTGTTTGTTTATATACAAAGACGATTTTGCCTTAAAATCGTCTTTGTTGATCCTTTTTTATTCTAACATGCCTGCAAAGACAGTTTTTAAGTCAAAACTGTCTCTGTTTGTTTATATACAAAGACGGTTTTGCCTTAAAACTGTCTTTGTTGATCCTATTTTTTTTTTAATAAAATGCTTTCGAAGACGGTTTTTAAGTCAAAACCGTCTTCGTTTGTTTATATACAAAGATGGTTTGGACTGAAAATCATCTTTGTTGATCCAGGTTTTTTTTTTAAATTGCTTTATATATATATATATATATATATATATAATGCTACTACCAAATGAAGCAATTGACTATTATATAACTGAATTCACACTTATAACAAAACAAGACATCGAAGATTTTTTATTCTATAATGCTATAACTAAACAAATTGTTATGTATACACTAAAATTTGGAATTCCGCAAATTAGCATCTAGCTGTAAAATGTCATTCGACACAGAATTATGTCAAATACTATGGAACATTACATGTAAATTAGAGAATGTAAGGTCTTCAACTTGTTTTTGAAGGTTATTTTGGCAGCTTGGAGAGCTCTAGTTTCTCTTGCAGCCTGAAATTAATAAAAACAAATTCTCAATTGTTGAATAACATGATAAAAATAACTAATAAGTTAAAGGGTGTCGTTAAAGGGTATATTTGTAGTAGTGTGAATAGCTAGCAATCATAACATGTAAGACATTAACAACTTTAAAAGAATTCCCTTTAGGCATGTGTTTTCCAAAGTATAAATATATCCCTTTAGTTCATACTTTTCAACAAAAGGAACATCTTATATAAAAACATTGGTACAAAAGATAAAAGCCAATCAACTTATAAATTACCATTTTTCACGGAATACTTACTATGCAGTTAATTCAAAAACCTTATATAAAAATAAATAGTCAGTTAATTTTTAAAAGAATTTAATTTTAATACATTATAAGTGTAATTTCTTATATATAATCAACTTATAAATTACCCTAAATATAATTTTAAAAATAATTACAACAAAAGTCAACCATTTTCAATTATATCACAATTTATGATTGAATGTTATGAAGCAAATTAAAGTATTAGAACCTCATATATCTTGCATTCGAAAGAACTTATAAGATATTTGGAAACCTCTATAATATTTAACTATAACAATTCATACCAAGATAGGCTTTTTCCCACTGAATTGCTTCTGAAGATACCAAACCAGTAGGATTAAAAGAAAAGCAAGCTTAAAGCAACCAGAACATAGTCTTAATTTCTAGAAACAAAGTTAATTTTAACTTCCATATGAATGAAATTCATAATCTAAGCCATTCTCCCAAAATAAGAAAATAATATTTGTAATTGAAAATTATTCATAAGAATCCCATCCATTTTCTGCAGTGTTAGAACAAGATAAAAAAAATTGATCTTAAGATAACTTCAAGTATTGACGGGTGCTACATAGACCTGTGTATTTGAATAACTTCTGATTAAAGAGTTATTATACTTCCATGAGAAGATTTTATTTGTATATTAGATACTTTCTAAGTACATGTAAAATCCAATCCAAATAGAAAATAAATAACTAACTATAATTTATGGAGTAAAAGCTCAAAGCCCCTCCCTACACTTGAGCCTAACAATAGAACTAGGAAAATCATAAGAAAACTGAGTGGAAACAAAAGCAGTAAGAACTCACGTCCAGAGAATATATGAACATCGTTGTTATAGGGAAGGAATAAGACATCATTTTTGTTTTCTTAACCAACAATACTCGCTATAGATGAATTATTTTATTGACAGAAATAACAGTGCTAACATATCTTTTGAAAATTGAAATTAAGATAACTAAAGAACAAGAAAGGCAAAAATATAAATATATTATCTATCCTTTTCTTTTAGACTAGTATTGAAAATGTATGCATTCAAATTCACATATAGTCACAGTCATAGTCACACACATTACGCTTACATTCAGAAGTACTATTACAATGTATTATGTATATAGTGACTTACATTATTTCCTTAGGACT
>QARZ01018152.1:0-10258 GCA_013407115.1 Glycine latifolia
TTAAAAGCCCAAAAAAACCGATGTTAAAAGGCTATTTTCTAGTAGTGCAGAAACCTCTCGTTCCTAACCCCTTCTTTGTTATTTTCAACATACAAGAGCCAGTGTAGCTTCTGTGGAACTCCCGACGCTGAGAAGAACCTCGTGCTCGGAGCTGAAGCTTAGGACAAACACACCGTAAATCTTGTGAATGAACTCCTGATTAGGTAAGGAGAGCTTATCGTGTTTCTTAACAGCTTTAGGTACTACGGTATGAGGGCCGGGAGTCCAGCCGTGATGATAACTGCATGTCCCTGGTGTGTGCGATGCTTTTCTCAGGAAAGCTACATCTTTTATGAATGGGATTTGGTATGCCTTAAATTTGTTAAGTGTTGTTTTGTGTTGATGTTTGGTGTTTTTGTGGGGAGTAGATGTTTTGAGAACTCCTCGTGCATGTGGGTGAAGTTGGCATTTTGATGCTGAAGAGTTTCTAAGACACCTGTGGAAGTGTTCGTGAAGGTGATGAGTACCGGGATGGGTTGGCCGGGTTACACGTAGACATAAATCCCTTGCTTGATGTCGGCGACCGAGATGGGTAGGCCGAGTTAGATATATGTGTCAAACCCTCGTGTTTTGATGTCGGCTACCGGGATGGGTAGGTAGAGTTGAGCGAGTTACGTAGCATGCATGCATGCAGAACGTAACTTAGTCATTGTTGGCGGATGTCAGTGGACCAGGTTCCCTACCCGGGGTCGTTCCCCTAAAGTCGTTAAGACTCGTTTCCCATTTTATAAGGTATACCGGGTTCCTTACCTAGGTGATACGTTAGAGCTGTTAAGCTCAAGTTACTTCCCCAAAAAAAGAAAGCTACCGGGTTGCTAACTCGGATGAGCTCGTGTTCCTTCGGGAAAAGAGCCATCGGACTCACCTACTCGGTTGAGCTTGTGTTCCTTCTCCAAGGATGACTGGGTTCCATACACGTGTCTTTTTTAGAAGCTCATCCTTCCCTTTTCCTTAGAGAGGCCGGGTTCCTTACCCGGGGTGGGCTGTTTCCTCTAGAATTACCAAGTCCAAAACCTTTTTTTTCTTGAGAATTGTCGGGTTCCTTACTCGGTAGAGCTTGTCTGCTCTTGGGAAAATGAGCTATCGGGTTCCCTTACACTGTTGTGAGAGTTGGTGAAATACAAACCCGGGGTCTTACAAGCGCTATCTATTGTAATCGATTATAGCGCTTATGCAATCGATTACATAGTGCAGAACCCGTCCTTAGAACTTTACAAGAAACCTAAGGGCCTCTTGATTGCCTTTGGCAAATCCTTAGCAAACCCAACCGACCTCGATCGGGTTCTTCTGACCTCGTCCGTTTTTGCTACCCTTGCCTTCCCTTACCCAAACTTTACCCCTCTGACCGACCCCTACCGACCTTGTCTGCCTTCATCCGAATTTGTTCAGATTTTTACCTTGAGGTAGTATGACTAAGTGCCAACTCGGACACCTCGTACTTCACACTGGTTCACTTGTTTGTATGTGCTTACGTTGGTGGCATTTGAACTCGGCCTATGTGATGGCTTGAGATGAGAAATGCGTTTGGATAAACATAAATACCCATGGGGTGTATGGCGTTATCCTGGTCAGGTCGGGTTGAGCCTGGTTCTGGGTCATACATTGATGGTGTCGTGGTGATATTCTATGTATAGCTGCGAGATGCCAAGACTGGGTGGTGGTAAACCTTGCGAGGGCCACGGTCAGTGCATCGATGGGCCTTTGTGTGGGGGGTAGCCGTGAGATGTCGGGACTGGGTGATGGTAAACCTTGCAAGGGCCACGGTCAGTACATCGATGGGCCCTTGTGTGGGTAGTAGGTTACATAGGGGGTGCATGGCGTTATCCTGGCCAGGTCGGGTTGAGCCTGGTTCTGGGTCATACATTGATGGTGCCAATGTAACATACGACATTTGCATGGCGAAAATGGGGTTGATGATTGGCTGTAGGGTACAGAGGTACTGGGGGTCACTTCTGTTGGGAACTCCTTCTGACACCCATTGGCTGATCACCATGGGGGGGTGATTCCTGTGTACGATAGTGTGACCCTGACAAGCTACTGCATCATCTGACCATAGGGATGGCCCATTTCTGGGATGGTACCACATTGCATAATGAGAATTGAGTCAGGAGCATGTATCATGCTAGATTTTATGAGTTGATTCATGAAATGGTTGTGGATGTCCGTGTATGTTGGTGGTTGATGAATGCTTGGAATGTGGTATTGATATGTTAATGATCGTGTTGCTTCTTGACCGGGTTGTGCTCCTTTCCTGTTGTATTTATTGTTGTTATTTAATATGATGAACTCACATTTGCTTTGTTGTACCTTGTGGATTGGTACCTGTGATGATCGTGAACCGGGTTCGTGTGAGCAGATGGGCAGCAGTAGGTGCCTTTGGAAGATGACTGGGTTGTTTGGGACCGCCGTGTTTTGCCAGGATGTCAATGGACCTGATCCTGGGCAGGAGTTGTACTTTGCTAGATGCACCCCCTTGTTTTAATGGATGCACTCCTCATTTTACTAATTACACCCCTAACTTCTATTTCTCCTTCTATTTGTAAAACACCTTATGTATATTTTGAGACATAATCTTTTTTACTTGTAATTAAAATATGTCTGATATGTGCAAACATATATTCGAAATGTCTTATGAGTACCTTTAATCACATGTATTTTTTTTATGATGATGATCGTTATATGCTCGTGAAAAAATTACCATCGTTTTCACAAGTAACCAAAAGGGTGTTCTTTTTATAAAAAAAAATTAATTTGTATTAGGGTTATGAGTTAGTAATATAGTAACGACATGGCGGGTCGTTACAAACAATAGTAGGAAAAAGGATCTACTTGGTAGTTCTTGACTTCTTGGAATTTTATATTCAATAGGACTTGGATGTGGATGAGTCATAGTCAAGGCATTCAAATGTTACCACGAGATAAACCTAAAACATGGATTCCCTCAAGTCCTTAACCATTATTGGAACGTCTAATGTGAGGTGTATCAAGATGTCAGAAATTCTTTGATTTGAATTCATGAAGCATTGTCATGCAAGACATCTTATTTTAGGTGCCATAGGATTGTCTTGGGCCTATCATGCCTTCATTAGTGGAGTGTTGATATTCATTTTCTGGAACAATAATATAAAAGTTTTTTTAAAGACATTTTAGAAATGTTAATTTTAATTAGCAAAAGAAATCGAACAAGCAACCTTTCTCCTCTTTCCTTCAACTTTAACCATTCAACCTACCTTATAACTTCACATTAATATAAAAGTTGGGAACAAATTCTGAATGACTGAATCTAAACTAGTTCAGGTTCAGAACTAGATTTGAGCTGGTTTTCAAGTTCATACCTATTCTAAATTGGTTTAAACTGCTAAATCAGTCCTAAACCAATTTAAACTAGTTTCATTCAGATAATAATATGGAATAGATGAATTGTCAGGCAAACAACAACCTTAAATCTCATAAGCATTACTATGAGGTGTTGGTTGCATTTTTTTTTTGTAGAAATTCACTGCAAGGGCATGGAAGGTGAATTCAAGGTCTGGAGCAACTCGCTCAGTGCGATGGGCTCGCTCAGCACGATAGGAGCTACTTGCTCAGCGTGAAGGCCCGCTCAATGCGACTAGCTCGCTTAGCGTGTGGTCACTTATCCAATTGGATATTGAAGGCATGCTCAGCGCGCAACCACGATACTGGGTTGCCTTTTAAGGCAAAAATGAGGGAAAAGAAAATGATCACTTACCAACTTGGAGAGACAGAAACCTCAATCAGCTAGGTCATGAAGGATGTAACACCCTGAAAATTTACAAGTAGAAAGATATTTGTGTTGATTAATTGTTTAAAATAAATCTTGAAATATGTTAAAGTGTTTTGCATGGGTGTTTGTGCGTAAAAGGTGAAAGTCAAATTTTGGGGCTGAGATAAGTTATCCGTACACGCATAGTAAAAATGGTGGCGGCTATGGTGGCTGTTCGGTCACGCAAGTGGGCACTTATGGTGGCTGTGATAGCTGGCTGAATCAAGTTGTTGGCAACTTGCCTCAATGCTTTGTCTATAAATAAGCCTGAAGTGGAAGAATGGTTCACTCTCACTTCTGGACGTGTTTTTCTTCTTTTTCTCTCTATAAAAATCTTTGCACCAAAAATCTTTCTCTTCTCCCACCTTCTGTACCACTTAAATTCTCAAGAACCACCGCAGCAGCAGCGAAAAATCCTCGCTGTTAAGAAGAATTCGTGAACAAAGCTTAACTTTCAATCCTTGGTCATTGTGAGAACGAGTGTTCAAACAAAACACACGTTAGATCGAAAGAAAAGAATCCCTGTTGAGGTAAGGGGAGTTTATTGTGTTAAATAATGATTTTTGATATCATGGTTGTGTTAAAATGTGTATCTGTTGTTTAATATGTTGTGTAAGATATATTGATGGTGTCTATAAATGGTGTGAGGAAGACGACTACCGGGTTGAATAAGTCGGGTGGAGTATGTTATATGTACATATATATTAAAACCTTGTTGTGTTGTGACGTCGGCTGCCGAGAAGAATTGGTCGAGTTGCATGTGTCAAACCTTTGTTTGTGATGTCGGCTACCGGGATGGGTAGGCTGAGTTATATATCCTTTGTGTGGTGATGTCGGCTACCGGGATGGGTAGGCCGAGTTATATATCCCTTGTGATGTGATGTCGGCTATCAGGATGGGAATAGAGCCACTGGGTTACTTACTCGATAGAGCCCATGCCTTTTCTTTAAAAAAAAACTATCGGGTTCCTACTCGGCAGAGCTCATACCTTTCTTTAAAGAATTATCGGGCTTCCTTACCCGGACAACCTTGTGCCCTTGTCTGACCTTGTTCAGGATTATTACATCAGTTGTTATGGGTAAGTGTCAATCCGAACACCTAATATTGCACACCTATTCACTTGTTTGTAGTGTTTGTGAATGACGTATATGATATGCCATTGTATTGGCTTGAGTCATTCAATGCATTAATATCATAGGGGGTATATGGCATTATCCTAACCAGGATGAGTTAATCCCGGACAAGGCCATACATTGATAGTGCCCATGGTAATCTAAATGCGTTTGGATATACATAAATACCCTTGGGGGTGTATGACATTATCCTAGTCAGGACGAGTTGATCCTCGGCCTGGGTCATACATTGATGGAGCCGTGGTGATATTTTATGTATTGACGTGAGATGCCGGGACCGGGTGGTTAACCTTGCAAGGACCACAGTCAGTGCATCAGTGTACCCGAGAATGGGCCAGTATATATGTATATGGGGGGCGTATGACATTATCCTACCCGGGTCGAGTTGAGCACGACCCTGGGTCATACGTTGATAGAGCCCATGTACATACTTCATGCATAATGGAAATAGCATGGTGGCAGTACGGTACAGAGGTACTAGAGGGGCATCTCTAGGGAGCGACCTGTTCACGACAGAGTGACCTTGATGAGCTTTTGCATCATTTTCCTAAGAGAGACTATTTCCATGAGGATGGTACCACATTGCATTGACTAAGAGATAAGTTTGGAACATGCATCATGACTAGTCATTTTAAGATGAATTGTGAAATGTGTTTGGACGGGTTGTCCATGGTTGAATGCGTGATAAAATATTTGAATATTGTTGTAATTTTACAATGTTCAAGTTGTCTTTTTATAAGTGATGATATTTATTTAATTATTATTTTACATGATGGACTCACCTTTGCTTTGTTGTACCTTGTGGATTGGTACCTGTGATGATCGCGAACCATGTTCGTGTGAGCAGATGGACAGCAGTCAGAAACCGGGAAGATGACCTATGTTGGTTGGAGCCGCCAAGTAGCCGGGATGTAGATGGGCTAGATCCCGGACAAGGGTTGTATTTTTGCTAGTTACACCCCTTGTTCTAATGACTACACCTCCGACGTTTTGCTAGTTACACCCTGTCATTTAAATCCTTGTTTCTTTTGAGAATTTTGTACAATTCAGACTTGGTTATTTATAATTACTACCAACTTATAATTATTAATATATAAGTATTATGATGTATTGCACCTTTGTGTATTCGAGTTTTGATTTGTGATATTGATTATACTTACAAAAAATTTACTACTATTTTTATAAACAAACTTAAAGGAATTTTCAAATATAAATTACCATTAAAAGCATAATTAAGAGTATGATACAGTAGCGACGAGGCGGGTCGTTACATTAGTAGTATCAGAGCAGGTCGGACCTTCCGGCCAGTGAGTTATGAGCTTACTATGTTTCTTATGTGCATGTCGTGTTGATTGTTGAAAGCTTGATTGTTAAAGTGACTAGTTGTTCTGTGCTGGATTATGTTTATTTATGTTAAAGCTTATGTAGGATGTTAGTATGGTCCTAGTAAGTTTGTATTTGCATGTCTAATATACCATAAGTTCTATGTGTTGTTGTGAGTTATCAGAGTGGCCATCTGTATAATCCGGGACAATGCAAGGGAACATTATGGCAAACTGTCCGAAATGCAAAGAATAGGAAGTCTGTATTGTATAACTTGGTGTTTGTTTTGTATTCATTCCAGGTTCTCACTTGTCTCTATGCGTAGGAAGTGATGGCTAGTAGGAATGACCGTGCTATCGCCGATGCTCTTCAAGCCTTAGCCCAAGCATTAGGGAATTAGCAAAGAGGAGAAGCTCCAGGAGCTGCGGAGTATAACGGGTTGGACCATTTTCAGCACTTATACTCTGGCGGAGGAAGCCGAGTATTGGTGGGATAACACTCGCCAACGAATGGAGGCAGAAGGCTAGATAATAACTTGGGAAAACTTCAAGGAGGTATTCCTAGAGAAATACTTCCTGAAGGATGTAAGGAACAAAAAGGAGATGGAGTTCCTTGAACTTAAGCAAGGAAATCGGACTGTAGCTGATTATGCGGCTAAGTTTGAAGAATTAGTAAGGTATTTCCCTCACTATCAAGGACAGGATGGTGAGAGCTCAAAATGCATGAAGTTCTTGAACGACTTGCGACCCGAGGTAAAACAAGCTGTAAACTATCAAGGAGTCCGGCAGTTCCCTGCTTTGGTCAACATGTGCAGAATATGGGACGAGGATTCCCGAGAAAGGGCGGCCTACTATCGTAATACGAGCTCGATAAAAGATAAGAAAACTGGGTTACAAAATCGTGGGAAACCCTACACCGTTACTCGTAAGCCATATAGTAATCACCCCAGCTATCCAAAAATTGCTGCTCCGGGTTCTTCTGGTGGAAATAGTAGTAGACCTTCTACTTTTCCCACCAGGATTATCTGTTTCAAGTGTGGTAAACCAGGGCATCTCTCTACTGAATGCAAGCGAGAAGGACCAACTTGTTTTAATTGCAAAAAGATAGGTCACCTTCAAATGAATTGTCCACATACTAAGAGAGAGAGGAATGGAAGCGGTCAGCAGGACCAACCCGGACAACCGAGGACCACAGGAAGAGTATTTACTCTTAGTGGTGCTGAAGCCTCAAACTCCTGAGATCTAATCCAAGGTAAATGTTTCATAAATGGGATTCCTTTACTTACGCTTTTTGATTCTGGCACAACCCATTCCTTTATATCCCGGTTGTGTGTAGAAAGACTTAAACTTTTCGTGTCTCCTTTGAATACTAAACTTGTAGTTGAGACCCCGGCTAGTGGGTCGGTGGTAACTTTAGAGATGTGTTTAAATTGTGCTGTTGAAATTTCTGAAAGGAAATCTTGTGTTGATTTGATTTGTTTGCCTCTTAGTCAAATCGATGTTATCTTGGGAATGGACTGGTTATCTTCCAACCAGGTTTTATTGAATTGTTTTGATAAAATAGTGATGTTCCGCAACCCGGATGTGAGAGATAAAGGGATATTTATCTCGGCCAACCAGGTTATGTCTTCTTTGAAAGAAAATACTCAAGTATACATGATCCTCACAAACCTAGGCATGGAAACCAAGGTTTCCTTAGATAACCTCCCTGTTGTTAGAGAGTTTCCCAGAGTATTTCCTTAGGATATATCTGGATTACCACCGAAGAGAGAGGTAGAATTTTCGATAGATTTGGTGCCTGGTGCTGGACCAATATCTATAGCTCCTTATAGGATGTCTCCTATAGAGTTAGTCGAGCTTAAGAAACAGTTAGAGGAACTGTTGGCCAAGCAATTTGTGCAGCCTAGTGTGTCACCATGGGGAGTACCCGTGCTATTAGTAAAGAAAAAGGATGGAACCATGAGGTCGTGTGTAGATTATCGTCAGTTGAACAAGGTGACGATTAAGAATAAGTATCCTTTGCCTAGGATAGACGATCTTATGGACCAGTTAGTAGGAGTTTGCGTGTTTAGCAAGATAGATCTTAGGTCGGGTTACCACCAAATCGGGGTAAAGTCTAAGGATATTCCAAAGACTGCTTTTAGAACCCGTTATGGTCATTATGAGTATCTGGTTATGCCCTTCGGTGTGACTAATGCTCCTGGTGTGTTCATAGATTACATGAATAGGATCTTTCATCCTTACCTTGATAGCTTTGTAGTGGTTTTTATAGACGATACTCTAATGTATTCGAAGACTCGAGAAGAGCATGAGGAGCACTTACTAATTGTGCTACAGACCCTTAAGAAGCGATAAATGTATGCTAAGTTATCTAAGTGTGAATTTTGGTTGGAGAAGGTAAGTTTTCTTGGGCATGTGATATCCCAAGGAGGTATAGCAGTAGACCCATCTAAGGTAGAGGCTATCTTGGAATGGGAACATCCCAAGTCTGTGTTTGAGATTAAAAGTTTTCTAGGCTTGGCAGGGTATTACAGGACATTCATAGAAGGTTTCTCTAAGCTAGCATTACCTTTAACCAAGCTAACTCGTAAGGGTCAGGTGTTTGTGTGGGATGACCGGTGTGAGCATAGTTTTCAAACCCTCAAAGAAAAAATAACAATCGCTCCTGTGTTAGTTTTGCCTAACCCGAAAGAACCCTTTAAGGTGTATTATGATGCATCTAAGATGGGTTTAGAAGGAGTGTTGATGCAAAATGGCCGGGTTGTGGCCTATGCTTCTAGGCAGCTTAAAACGCATGAAAGAAACTACCCTACTCATGATTTGGAATTAGCCGCTGTGGTATTTGCACTTAAGATATGGAGGCATTATCTTTTTGGCTCCAAATTCGAGGTATTTAGTGATCATAAAAGCCTTAAGTATTTGTTCAGCCAAAAAGAATTAAACATGCATCAAAGAAGATGGTTAGAATTTCTTAAAGATTACGATTTTGAGTTAAGTTATCATCCCGGCAAGGCCAATGTGGTAGCTGATGCGTTAAGTAGAAAATCTTTGCATATGTCCTTATTAATGGTTAGGGAATTGGATCTTTTGGAGCAATTTAGAGACCTTAGTTTAGCATGTGAGTTCACCCCTAATAGCATAAGACTAGGAGCCTTACAGATTACAAGTGGGCAACTAGAAGAGATCCGGGAAGGGCAGAAGTCTGATCCTTTCCTGAGAACTCAGTTAAACTCCATGGCATCAGGGAATGCTAGTAGTTTTCATGTGGGACTGGATGGAGTTTTAAGACTTCAAGGAAGAATTTGTGTTCCCAATGTACCCAGGCTTAGGAAGGTGATTCTAGAAGAGGGGCATATAAGTAACTTAAGTATTCACCCTGGTGCCACCAAGATGTACCAAGATCTTAAGACTATGTTTTGGTGGCCAAACATGAAGAAGGAAGTTAATGAGTTCGTATATGCGTGTTTGATTTGTCAGAAAGCTAAAGTAGAACACCAAAGACCATCGGGTAAGTTACAACCCTTAGAGATACCCTAATGGAAATGGGATAGTATTTTCATGGACTTTGTTGTGGGTTTACCTAGGACCTGGGCTGGATTGGATTCGATTTGGGTTATTGTGGACAGATTGACTAAGTCTGCTCACTTTATTCCTATCAATATTCGGTTTTCCTTAGAAAAGTTGACTTCCTTGTACATTAGCGAGATTATCCGGTTGCACGGTCTACCCTCTAGTATAGTGTCTAACCGAAATCCAAGGTTCACATCTAGATTTTGGGAAAGTTTGAACAAAGCCCTGGGAACCCGACTTCGGCTGAGTTTGGCCTATCACCCTCAAATTGATGGTCAGACAAAACGGACAATTCAATCTTTAGAAGACCTTTTGAGGGCGTGTGTTTGATGTGTTGCAAACACATCTTAATTTTAGGATAGTTTTAGGTTATATTTTAGTTAAATACTTAGGAAATTAGTTTAGAATTA
>QARZ01018232.1:0-11859 GCA_013407115.1 Glycine latifolia
CACTACAAAATGTGTTTGTGCTAAAATGAAGTGTGTCTATCCAAATAACTAAAATCACTTAAATATAGTGACTGAGTCAGTAGGGAAGGATGAGCCACAATGAAGTCCAACTAATCTAGCTAATTACTAATTACACCAATTTCGCAGCCCAAAATTCAAGTGCAGTGATTCTGACTTTCAATCCTAAAATTACCCTCAAAATGACAGAATTGGCCTTAGCTTATGTCTGACAAACTTATAGATATTTTCCTTATCTTTCCATGGATTATTCATATGCGCCATTTGGAGTTCTGTAGAGCTCTCTAGGTCCTACACAAGGAAGATAGGTCAAGTAAGCAAAAACTCTGAAAATAAGCATCAATTATCAATTAAGCCCACTTGTTTGCCTAAGGCAAAAACTGAATTAGAATGGAAAAATAAAAGTCCAAGAGAAGTCAAATAAGCTAAGAAGAATAGAAAAGTATTAAACTAAAAATACTCAATCAGTGGGCATAAGTTTAAGTTGGAAAACTGGGAGGTTTGGGCAGATTGGTTGGAGAATTGGCCATGAAAAACTTATGCATTTCCCTTGAGATCACCCCTCCAATGTTCACTCCTACATTTCTCATTATGAAATAAACAATATAGGAGCGAGACATGCTAAGCTCAAAGGTGTGTGTGGTGGGAGTAATGTGGGAGAAAAAGAAATTGGCCCAAATTTGAACAATATTTCAAAGACAAATGCTTAAACCTAAGCGCTTTGCCAACTTCATTCTCTACATATGATCTCCTGGGGATGAAATTTTTTTTGCTAATGTCAGTGTTGCTGAAACCTGCCCTCTTAAAAACATGAGAAAATAGCCACAATCTTGGCTGGTTGGATCTTGATAAGTATTCTCCAAATACTTGTTAATTGTGATAGTATCATACCTTACTGCAACATCACAAATCCATAATCTGCTTTTAGTATCACTAGCTCTCCTTAAGTAAGCATTTGCATAGAACTCACACACCACCTCCTCATTGATCTTGAGAGGGGAATCACTCATCATGGTCCACTTCCTCTTTGCAGTTTCATTCTGGAAGTCCTGAAATTCCGTTATCATCAATTTGACCTTGCTTTCCTTGATGAGGCCTCAGTCAATATTGTTCTTGAATCTTTCTTGTTTGGGAAGGGGGAAATATTTTCCTTTTTGAAAGTCTTTAGAAGAAGGTGGTGGTGGATTTAGGTGTTTGTGTTTGTGACTGAGGGGATGGTTGAGGTGTTGGTTGTTGTAACACCCTGGATTTCAGATTGTGCTGAACTGGACATTTTGTGTGTGTGTAATGCTTGTTTATTTGGTTTATTTTGGTAATTACTGTCTGGTACTATTCTGCCTTGGTATGCCTGCTTGATAGATGTTAGACATAAGTCAACACTACTATTCTGTGGTTGTTGGCTATGCACGTTAAGTGGACATGCCTTGTCAGCCGTGTTTATAAGCAATAGAGTGCGTAGCAGAGGGTGCTTTTCCCTTTCTTCTTCCTTGAGCTTTTTTCTCTTTCCTTTCTTTTCTCTCTTTACAATATGGTCTTAAGCGCAACAATACTTAACATAATTAAGTAAACATGGAAGCATTAAAATAAAACAAGACGTCATCTTACGTCATACAATACCACTAAAACATTATGTATGGAATTTTGATATACACCCCGGCATCCGGGTTCTGTTCCATAAGATACATCATAGTACAACCCCATGTAGGGTTACAAAATATACAACAAAATTGAGTTAACAGACTTGCAAAAGACCGCCTTCCATAAACCGCTCCCTTGAACCCGACCTCGATCTCTTATCCGGGATCCTCAATTAGTGGCCAACCCGGCCTCGGCCAACACGGACTCTCAATTGAGAATCCATCTAGCAACCCCTACTCGGGTCTCTTACCCCGGACTTTATCCTCTGCTCTTTGACTATCACCTGCAATAACATATAATCCCCAACCGGGGTGAGATACAATCTCAGTAAACTTAGGGTTCTTGGAGACTCACCTCCCCCTGGTTCACTTGCACAGTACATAGCATTTATATTGGCATTACAAATAACATAGCCAACCCGGCCTTTTAATAAAATAATACATGTGCATAACCACACCCACATATCATTCCATCACCAATATGCAATTTAGTCAGCCGGTGCAGATATCATACACAATTGCATATAAGATATACAAGTTAGACAACCAGTATACAAATTGTGCACTCTTGTACACCTTCCAGTGTACTTCGTGTACACATCACGTATCCCGACCTAAGGTCCCAGACCTTGGACTCCACGTGATAATTCCACAAAGGTGCCATTCCAACAAAGACATGCACAAATGTATATCCAGATATACAACTTAGCCAACCAGTGCACTCCACGTACACAATTGTATATCCAGTTATACAAATTAGACAACCAGTGCACATCTCCATTACATGTATGTTTTCAATCAAAAAGCAATAACACACAATGTAAATACACGCACCATGCCATCCAATGACCATCACTCCCAGGAGTATGGTGGAACACAATCAAGGGAACCAACTCCCAAGAACAGAGAGCTTACCTTTTCTGATCACCGCATCGACTACCTTAGCCTCCTGTTTTCGACCACAGATATCTCCTTTATCAAGGCCTACACTAGGGACAAAAGATATCAAGAATGGTTTTCAACCACTTCATGAAAAGAACCAAGTTCTTTTCCCGATCTTAACCATATACCTCCAACGTTGACTTGTAAACCCCCAAAAATATCTGGGCATAACAGAATACCCAAAAACCCAGAAAAGCTAGCTTTCAAGGTTGAACCTTCTTCACAACAACCTCCTAAGCATGTATTTCCAAAGAAATATCACCCAAAACTAACCCTTACTCATATGGGTTATTTTTCCTCTTAACCCCAAACTCAAAGGAAACGGTAAAACTTATGCGTTTTACCTTAAAATGTCAAGGGAGGCTTGTGGACAACTTCTAAAAGCCTAGATGTCCTTATGGTGTCTTCTAAGTCATAAAGGTTGAAACTTTAACTTCTCTTGGAGAAATGATCTCCTCGTCTGATGATTCTTTCAAAGAATAAAGGGTGAGAACTAGTTCGTATGGTGATTCTCTTCAATCCTTATGTTGGATGTGAAGATGTTTAGGTTAAGGAATGGTTATCTAAGAAGATTTTTCTCACTTTAACAGTGGAGGAAATATGGAATAAGAGAGAGAAAGTGTTTTAAGAAAGACGGAAATAAGGTTACTATTGAAATATCTCACTCGTGCATATCTTATATAGCCTATAAGTTAACATGCGTTATAAAATAGCAGGAGAGCTTTCCCGCGTCAAAACAACCAGCAAGGAGTCAGCACGTGTCACTTGAATTAGGTAAATATGTAGAACCTACACGTGTCACAAGGCTAAGTCTAGGTTAACAATAAATAATGACTATTTTAATCGCTTATAAATACTTATGTGGTCGATTTCATAAGAACCCGTCCTTGGTACTATAGTATGTCCAATGTTCCCTTCTCCTTTGACCTCATCCGACCTAATCCAACCTATCCGACCTATCCCGACCTATTCTGACCTCATCCAACCTATCTCGACCTATTCCGAGTTCCTACCTTGGTACTTCACAAGTCCAAGGCTCCTCTTAACTGCTTCTGGGATCACTAACCCAGTAATTCTATCAAAAAGGGTTGCAAGCTCTTTCGGTTTCTCTACCTGGTAGCTCTTACAAGTCAACAAAATACAAGCTCCTCCGAGTTCATCCGAGCTCAACCGAGATCACTACCCGGTTGCTCATCCGAGATCACACGAGCTCATCAGAGATTATAACTCGATGACACATCCGAGATCACAACACGATCCCGGATTTGAAAGTTCTATCTACACCCCTCCCATATCCGAGTTCCAATATACACCCCTCCCTAATGTGACAATTCAGTCATACAAACCCAAATTTATCATAGGGTCATTATACGTGCTTTCTTGGTAAAAAAGCCAGTAGGTTCCCTAACTCGGATGAGCTCTGATATGCTTCTAGCATATAGTAGTTTTTAGGCTTAATTAATTACTAAATTGTTTAAAGAGTTAGTAAATTAGTTTAGAAATTAGTGAATTATTACTTAATTGTATGTTTCTTAAGTTTCTTAGTATTTTATCATTTAGGAACCAACAACAGAGGAAAAGAAGCTAAAAAGAACAGACCACTGCTCTCGAAGTATCCACGCGACCAGCGTGAGCTTCCACACGATCAGCGTGGAAGAGAAGAACAACAAGCATTCAACTCGAAGCTCCCACGCGAGTCACGCCAACACTCATGCGATCCGCGCCAGATGATAAAACATAGACCCTCAGTTCGAACAAGTCATGCGAGTCGTGCCAACTACCACGCGAGTCGCGCCATTCTATCAAACTCAAGCATCCAGTTCGAATAAGTCACGCGACCAGCGCCAACATCCACGCGATCAGCACGAGAAGTCACAGGACAGTCTTTTCAACTCGAACAACTCACGTGATTAGCGTGGGACTTCACGCGAATCACGTGAGAAGCTCGTTGGCTCCCCAATTAAAAGATTTAAATTGGTTCAGTGGGGGGAATTGTGCAGACTTACTAGAATAAAACCTAGGACGTTTTGGGGCATAAAAGGAGGCCACTGGGTCACAAAGAAGGGAGCTTTTACAGAGGTTTAGGGAGATTGCCAAGGAAGAAGCCATTGAAGCACCTTTGGAGAAGATTGGAAGTCTGCAGAATCATACCTTTTGTAATCCTTTCTTTTCTTCTGGTATGTTAATCATGGAAGTATTGCTAACTCAGAATATGCTTGGCTAAATTCTGTATTGTGGTTGAGCCATAAACCTATGAAGAATTCCTCTATGTATTGATTGGTTTTAATAAGATTATCATAATTGCTTTGTTCTATTCTGCTATTCACTGCATAATTCTTAATTGGACTGGCCATTCTCTTAAGAGGGTTAGGGTTAGGGTTCGCAATAGGGATATTGGGATTCTAATTTCTGAAATGAGTAGAACAACAATGTATACATTGCCTAGGGATAGGGATGTGTAGTTGCAGCACCTTCAGTTTGTGTTTGCTTAATGCTTGGTTTAAAAGAGAATCACTAAGGGATTAGGGTTCTTAATTTCATCAAAAGGCTAAATCACTAAGGGATTAGGGTTTAGCTAATCACAGGAGAACACAATAGTTGAGTAATTAAGATTAGTTCAAGTTACTAATCAATTATACATAATGGGAAGGAATCATAGGGGATTGCGCTTAACTACAATTATCTCTCATTACTACGGTAAACTCTAATTACATTCGCTTACGTTCTTGTTAAAATTCCGTCATTTAAATTACAGCACTCAATTACAATCAACCAACTCTTTCAACTTATTACTTTGTCTTCCAATTTCTAAAGACATTAAGTTATATAAGATTGCATTCAATCCCTGTGGAGACGATACTCTACTTACTTACTTTATTACTTGAAACGAACGGTACACTTGCCGATCGCGCAACAAGCTCGTGTCTTTTCCTTGTGAACTACCAGGCTTCTTTACTTGGTAGAGCTCGTATCTTTTCCTTGTGAGCTACCGGGCTTCTTTACTCGGCAGAGCTCGTATCTTTTCCTTGTGAGCTACATGGCTTCTTTACTCGGCAGAGCTCGTATCTTTTCCTTGTGAGCTACTAGGCTCCTTTACTTGGCAGAGCTCGTGTCTCTTCCTTGTGGGCTATTGGGCTTCCATACTCGGTAGAACTTGTATCTCTTTTCTTTTTTAGTCACCGGGTTTCCTTTACTCGGATGAGCTTGCTTGCTTTCTTTGAGAAGCTACCGAGTTTCCCTTACTCGACATTCGTAACCCAGACAATCTTGTGCAAGTTTGTGATACTGATACAATCACAAGTCTTGCTCATTGTATCAAGCAAGCACTGACTGTTACAATCGATTACAACGCTTATGTAATCGATTGCATAGTGCTGAGTCCATCCAAGGTATTTATAAAATCCAAGGCCCATCCTTGTCCGCCCTCGTCCGACCTTGTTCGGATCCTTACATCAAAAACCTTTATATATAGGTGCCTACCCGGACACCTAATACTTCACAGCGGCTCACTAGTTCATGTGGTGTTTGTGAATAATGTGCAAGGAATATATGTGATTATGTTGATAACGGTTGAGGTCTGCCTATGAGATGGCTTGAGTCAATGACGTATGCATTGGTACCATGAGGGGTGTATGACAAGTATCCTATCCAGGACGTGTTGTTATTAATTGGATCATACATTGATGGTGCCCATGGTTATAGAATACAGGTGGATATACATAGATATACATGGGGGTGTATGATGAGTATCCTATCCAGGAGATGTTGTTCCTGACTGGGTCATACATTAATGGCGTCGTGGTGATAGGCTATGTATAGACACATGAGATGCCGGGACCGGGTGGTTAACCTTGCAAGGACCGCGGTCAGAGCATCGATGAGCCCATGTTGGGGAGCCCGTGTTTTTGATGGTATGTATGTACATAGGGGGTGCATGACGTATTAACCTATCCAGGACGTGTCGTTCCTAACTGGGTCATGCATTGATGGTGCCCATGGGACATATGACATTTGAATGACTGTCCGTGTTGATTGCGTGATGAAAAGCTTGGATCTTATGCTAATATTGTGATGTTTGGATGCCTTCCCTAACTGATGTTGTTTATTGTTGTTTTTTAACATGATAAACTCACCTTTGCTTTGTTGTACCTTGTGGTTTTGGTACCTCTGGTGATCATGAATCGGGTTCATGTGAGTAGACAGACAGCAATAGGCGAACGGGAAGATGGCCTTTTTTGGTTGGAGCCGTCGAGTTGCCGGGATGACAATGGATTAGATCCCGACCAAGAATTGTGTCTTTTTGAGAATTACCTTTTGTTGTGTAATTTCATGTTTCCTTTGAAAAATTTACATATTTTAGACCTGGACAACTGTACCTACTATTAAAATACGTTTTGTATGTGTACATATATATATATATATATATATATATATACATGTACTTGACACGTTTTATACGTAGCTTATTTATGTGTTAACTTGCTGCTGGTGGGTATTGTGTGTTCGCGAAAAATTTACTACTATTTTTGTAATTAAGAGAAAAAGCTAAGGGGTTTTCATCTAAAACCTGTTAATAACGTGATTAAGAGGTAGTGATATAGTAGTGACAAGGCGGGTCATTTCAGTTGTGGTGGTTATGGTGGAAGTATCTCTTGAACTTCATCGTCTTCATGAGTAGTGAAAAGGGCCTAAGAAGTGGAATCTTTCTTTGTCACTCTTGGTTTCTTGTTGGAGGTGGTAAGAGTGCTAGCAATATGCTTTTGCTTGTGGGGTGCCATGCTGAAACTCAGAAAATACCATTGCATTTAATAGATTTGACAAAAACCAAATGCAAGAAAACAAAGAAGATTGGAATTAAAAAGGAGAAACATCAAGCAACTAAAGAAAGGAAAATAAGCACAACAACCATATAAAACAACATTAAGGACCAAGGATCACCATAAAAATGTGGCTATGCATAACTACCAACATTGTTGTAACAAAGTTTTTATATTAGCAACTACAACAATTTCTGTTAAGCCAGAAATTTTGGCTTGCTGAAAACTACTACAAGTTAAAATTTAATATTCAATAAAACTCAAACAATTGAAAGAAAAGTAAAAAAAAAATTGTTAATGCTTATACTGACATTAATCACTAAGTGGTCCTAGTTTAAAACTTACAAACAATTGAAGGAAATGGAAAAAACAAAGGTTTGCCTTTTACAGAAACATAATAACTTGCATTCACCCGATGTGCTCTCTTCATCTGAAAATAGAAAAACATTAAACAAGAGCACAAGCACAGGGCTCCAAAAGTGGTCCCTAAATGTACGTTCAAGAGTAACTTATGAGAATATTCAGACAAGTGTAGATTCATGAATAAACAAGGGTTTTAAAACTACAAGGATAAAACAAAAAGGACAAACTACATCACTCCACAACTTTATTAACAATCTTCACATCAAGTCAAAACACATACAAAATAGAAAGTAGTTTGATTTTCTCAAGGTTGAACCATTATAAAAAAGGTTCAACAACTAGGCAAATGTGTGTATGCCCTACATGTAGTTTGAAAAAAAACAGTAGTGTCTTTTTCATCAAGAGGGGAATATACACAGATTCTAGCATGCAAAGTCAAACCTTTATGTTAGATAATAGATCAACACACATACACCATTGTTATATGTCCAAACAACAAAGGATCACATGATAATGTAGTAAATTTAAGCATGCAAGATACAAAAAAAAATCTTAAAATGTGAAGAACAAACCTCGGAAACTCAACAATGACAACAATGGTATTCCCTCTTTGAAACTCAGAACACAACAAAGAAAAAAACCCTAAACTCTTCCTTATGAACAGAAATGGTGAAAAGATAAAGTGAGAATAGAAAAGCTCATGTATGAACAAAGAAAGGATGGATTCGTGGGTGTGATAGTGATGCTCTTGGCTTGGAGTTGGTGTAAGGTAGGGAAAGAGGATCACTTTCTCTTTGATGCTCTATCAATTGGAAGATACAGATGAAAAGTAGTAGGAGAATGATGGGAATTGAAAAGTAAAAAGAAAAGTGGAGTAAGAGTGGTGGCAACATAGGGAAAACTTAAAGTGAGAGAAAAAGGCACATTGATTGTGATTGGTTGAATAGTTGTGCAGGGATAAGAAAATATTGAAAGAAATAGGAATATCTATGCAAAAGTGTGATGGGAAATGGGGTAGAAAATTTCTTGGGAAGAGGGAGAGTCTTCGTCAATTTAATTTGGAATTATTAAAGGAAACTTGAAATTGAGTTTTGGCTTTGTCACCAGTAGCTTTTTAGCAAAAAACACTTTTTTGGTGTATATACAACATTCAAAAATGTGGTGACAAAGCCAATTAAGTGGTCTTCAAGAATCATTGAAATGAAGGATGGTAGTGAGCTTGTCAATTTCACCCCTAAGTATGGTGTGAGTCTTTGACCATTGACAGTCCAGTTCCTGCCTATTAAGTGGTCTTCCACAATGATTGCAGCATAGGGCTTCACCTCTTTAATGACAAAAGGTCCAGACCATGTGGATTTTAACTTGCAGGGAACAATTTAAGCCTTTTGTTGAAGAGTAAAACTTTTTTATTAGGCATAAAGTTCTTTTTTACAAGTCTTTTGTCATGGTAAGCTTTGACCTTTTGTTTATAATGCTTAGAGGATTCATATGCATTAAGTCTCATCTCTTCCAATTCGTGAAGTTGGAGCTTCCTTGTTTCAACAAACAAAGATTGATCAAAATTGAGAAGATTCAAGGCCCAATATGTCTTATGTTCTAACTCAATAGGGAGATGACATGCCTTACCATACACCATTTGAAAAGGGGAAAGTTCAATATGAGTCTTAAAAGCATTCCTATATGCCCATAATGCATAATCAAGTTTCATAGACCAATTTTTTCTAGAAGAAGCCATAGTCTTTCCCAAAATCCTTTTAATTTCTCTGTTGGAGACTTTTGCTTGACCATTGGTTTGTGGATAGTAGGGTGAGGCTATCTTGTGCTTGACACCCTAATGATCAAGTACTTTGGTCAACTGAGCATTGCAAAAATGTGAGCCTCCATCACTAATTAGCATTCTAGGAACACTAAATCGAGAGAGAGGATATTCTTTTTGAGGAATTTGATAGCAGTTTTTGAGTTAGGACAAACAATGGCCTTCACCCATTTGGAAACATAGTCACCAACCACTAGAATATACTCATTTGAAACGAATGAAGGTAAGGGGGCCTACAAAATCTATACCCCAACAATAAAAAATCTATACTTCTAGAATTTTTTGAAGTGGCATTTCATTCCTTCTTGATATTCCTCTATTTCTTTGACATTGACCATAATTTTGAGCATATTGATGTGCATCTTGAATATAGTTGGGTAAAAGAAACCAGATTGAAGGACTTTTGCAGTAGTTCTTTCTCCATTATAATGTCCTCTATATGGTAAGTTATGACAACGCCATAAGATGCCTTGTGCCTCTTCTCTACCCACACATCTTCTTAGCAAGTTGTCAAATCCAATTTTAAATAAGTAAGGATCATCCCAAAGACAATTGTTAAAGTCCAGAAAAAACTTCTTCTTTTGGTGCCATGTCATATCCTTCGAAATAATTCCCCCATTTGATAAGTCTGCAAACCAAGGTCTTTCTTGCATCATAAGCAACCTTTCATCAGGGAATTCCTCCAAAATTTATTTCTCTAGTGGGGTCACCTCTTCATTAATAAGCCTTGATAAATTATCAATTAATTGATTTTCACTTGCTTTCTTGTCCTTGATTTCAAGATCAAACTCCTACAACAAGAGAACCCATCAAATGAGCAAGGTTTGGATTTAGATTTAGAACCCATCAGTATATAAAATCACTTTAGAGCCAATGAGGTAAGAACCAATTTTTCTAAAGCATACACTATGGCCAACAACTTTTTTTTCAATTTGTATAATTTACTTGGTGTTATTGAG
Organism: Glycine latifolia; assembly: GCA_013407115.1. Taxonomy (NCBI): domain Eukaryota; kingdom Viridiplantae; phylum Streptophyta; class Magnoliopsida; order Fabales; family Fabaceae; genus Glycine; species Glycine latifolia. The sequence continues at coordinate 10,553 of QARZ01018232.1, forward strand.
AACCTTGCTAGCATAGTGTACGGGATGGAAAAATTTGTCCTTCCTTGGTCCAATGACAGCCCCTACTGCATATCACTTGCATTACACATGAGTTTAAAATCAATTTTCCAATCAAGGGAAGTAAGTATAGGGGCATAAATTAAACTGGATTTTAAAAAATTAAAAGCATCAAGGAAATCATCATCAAATTTAAATTATGTATCCTTATTAAGAAAGTTGCTTAATGGTTTGACAACCTTTGATGAAACACCTGTAGAAACCAGCATGTCTGAGGAAGCTTCAAATTCCTTTCACATTGGTTGGTTGTGACAATTCCTCAATGAAATCCACTTTGGCCTTGTCTACTTTAATTCCCTTTTCTAATATTTTGTGGCCGAGGACAATCCTTTCATTTACCATAAAATGACACTTCTCCTGTTAAGTGTTAAATTTGTGTTAGGACACCTCTTTAACATGATCTCTAAATTAAACAGACACATGTCAAATGAACTTCTAAAGACAGAGAAGCCTTCCATAAAAACTTCAATACATTTTTCCATCAAATATGAGAAGATAACCAACATACACCTTTGAAAAGTAGCATAAGCATTGCACAACCCAAATGGTATTTTTTTTGTAAGCAAAGACTTTAAAGGGACATGTAAATTTTGTCTTCTTCTAATCTTTAAGGTCAAGAGTGATCTAGTTGTATCCAAAATAGCCATTTAAGAAACAATAAAAAGGCTTGACCAGCTAATGTTTGCAACCTTTGGTCCATAAATGGTAGTGGAAAATGATTATTTCTTGTTGCCTTGTTAAGTTTTCTATAATCAATGAACATTTTCCAACTAGTAACTATCCTTGTAGAAGTCAATTGATTTTTTCATTGTGAATAACCATCATACCTTCCTTCTTGGGAACAACTTGCACAGGACTCACCCATATGTTGGAAAGAGGGGGAGCTAATAAAGGATGGTCAAAGTTGTTCAAGGATGATGAAGAATGAGAAGGATAAAATATGTGAAGCTTGTAAAAAAGGGAAGCAATTAAAGAATTCTTTTCAAAGTAAAAATGTTGTTTCTACCTCTAGACCCCTTGAATTGCTTCATATGGATTTATTTGGTCCTTCTAGAACCATGAGCTTGGGGGGTAATTTCTATGGTGTAATAACCTAGGTTTATAATTAAGATAAAAAGAAAGAAAGTTTAAAATTTGCTAAATTCCGTCAGAAAAGCGTTAGCGACGGATTTTGCGACGGAATTAGCGACGGATTTTGCCTGTGAATAGTGCCACGCCAGTAGCGTGGGAATCCACGCTAGTAGCGTGGG
>QARZ01018397.1:0-11209 GCA_013407115.1 Glycine latifolia
AAAGTGTTTGGTTTAAAGATACGATCCATTGTTTATCTTCCGCTGGGCTTGGTTTATTAGATTAGATATTCATTGTATTTTCAAAGTATACAGCCACTACTTGGAAGATTTGGACACAAGTTTACATAAGGTAGGCTAGGCTTCAATCTTTAATTAAAGGTTTATTTGGACTAATCTTTATGTGCAATGGTGCAGATTTATGGCTGACCCTAGTAGGCTGAATTTTCAGATCATTGAAGTGTATTTTAGGATGTGGTTATGTTGATTTAAGAATAGGATAGGTTGATGATTGAAATGCTGAAATATTAGTAATGTTTGGACTTGATTTTGATGTTCCTTGGAAAAGATTTGAATTGTTTGCTTATATATATGTTGGGACTATTTTGAATTAATTTTAACAAGTAGAGGCTAAATGGTATGTGGATAAAAGGTTTAATTACTTAAGTGGTTCAACTTTGAGGATTAAGTATTAGGGTGGTAAATTGAAAAGAGAATAAGGTCTAGGCTAAGCTTTAATATTTCTTGTGAAGGTGTAAAGGAATTAGAAATTATTTTGGAAAGTATATTGTTGTTTACTGTTAGTATGTAGGTGTCCTAGAGACAATCTGATTTATCAGTTGAACACTTTGTACTATTTATTATTTCATGATTAATAAGAGAAAACTTTATTTTTATCATATTTATGTCTCACCAATATTTATAGTAATATGTTTTTAAAGATAAAGGCCCTAGGAATAGAACAAGTGTACACTCGAGGATCTATGATAGGGATCATGATCATGAGGATTCGAGGACACTACATGTCTATTGCCTAAAGCATGTTCCTAGTCTTGAATCATCAAGAAAGGGAATTGATGATCTCTATAAGACTAGTACAACATCTTCTACTTGTATAGAGATACAAGGTAGGGACCTCATGGAATGCAGGCATGGTGATGCATTAGCTGATGTCATGGGTGGATCTATTGGAGAAAAGATGGCACTGAATTGACCCACCGAGAGACTCCACAAGGATTCTTTAAAATATCATTCGATTTGTAAAGTCTCTCATCATTTGTTAGGGTGGATCGTCCTAGACTTGAGGATGTCATCGAATATTGTGTCGTAGGGTTATACTTTGACTGTACGACTCTATCCGCCTGAAAATGGGAGAACAATGTAGTCTTGGGTATAACCTGAATACATGAGTATAGATGAACATGCAAAAATGACTCACAATCCCTTATGAGGGATTAGTCATTCACAAGACCGGTAGGGCTTGGATGACTTCTAGTTGACTTGGGAATCTATGCATAGTAAGAGATCATGAGGAGTGATGATCTATCCTAAAGTCAATAGAAAAAGATTCCTAGTTCATGTGAAAAGCTATATTTACTCAATAAAGAGAGATGATACTTTATCCATGCTCTCGACTAAATGTGAATGACAATGTGAGGGATGATGGAGACATGGTATCCAAATTAGAAAGGTAGGTCACTTGATCAACTCAATTAGTTCTAGAGCCGCAGAGCATTACTAGTGTCTTATGTGGTCATTAAATGCATTAGGCTTTATCAAGACTATGAGTTAAATTGGGTTAGAGTTGGACTTCAAGCCCACTTGAATCATGCGCCCTATTTGGGGCATTATTGGTGAAATTGGTTTCTCCACTAATGGGCCCAAATGTCTTGATAGGCCCGATGGGCCTTAGGCCATGAATCCTAGTAAGTCAAGGAGTTAACTTGACCAAAATAGGTTTTAGGCAAATTCAAAATTTGAATTTGAAATTTGAATTTGAATTTTAAATTTCATGAGGTTAGATTGTTGAGGATAATTCAAAGTATCTAAATGAATTATCCAATAAAGATTGGATGAATATTCTCTCAACAACATTATCATTTGAATTCTGAATTCAAATAAGTTATTGATGCAACAAACTTTGGAGGGAGTAGAAGGAGAGAAGGTGGCAGTTTTTGGAGAGAATCTTGCTAGATTCTTTTTCAAATTTTCCCCAACAACTTGGGCTGATTTGGAGTGAGAGGATAATGCAATGTAACAACTTCATCTCACCTTAAATAGGCACCTGTATGGGGAAGAAGTAGAAAAGAAAATTTTGCCCCATCCTCTCTTGATTCTGAATCAAGTTCTAGCTTATCCTCTCCCTCATCTTCTCTCCTATTTTGCTGCACCTTCAACTAACCTCAAGGCACCATTATAGTGTTGAGAAAAGAAACCAAATACTTGAAAGCCTCACACGTTGCATGCGCCTAGCAAGCCACCAAGGAGAAGGAGGAATCAAGGAGAAGAAGTTCTCACTTGCAAGAAGGAGATAACCGTGTGGATCACCAATGGAGGGCGTCATCTTCTTTGAGCCTTCCAGTGATAAAGGTATTTCTAAAACCCCAACGTGTTTCAATGAGTAATTCCTAAGCACACACACATGAGGTGCATAGATGATCTATGTTTCCACATCAAAAATTTTGTTTTTACCCTCATGTGAGCACACCGCAGTTGGACCAACGTGCTATGTTTTTCAAACTTTCACGTGGTATCAGAGCCTGGCTCATTGCTACAAACGCGTGGGGTTTTAGTAGCAATCGAATTTTCAAAAACCGTTTTGAAATCTTCATCCTTTTCTTGTAAAAGATTATTTAAATTTCTTCTTATTCTTTATGAAAGGATTATTTTCTTGTGATTATGTTCAAAGTGAGACACCACTTTGTGGAGAAAAAAGTGAAGGCCAAAAGGAGTCTTGGGGCTATGTATTTTTATCAAGTCTAGTTGGACTAGAAGTGGCAAAGCCATGGTGGTTAAGGACACCTACCATAACCGCCGCCTAGATATATATAAGGCAGCCCTATCACATTTTAAATTTTGAATCTTGATCATGTTTTTGGGTTGATTATCAAATGTTGATATTTTGATGAAGATGAATTTGATGGTGGCTTAGAATTTGCAAATTGTTTGTTTGTTTCTTAACCTTCCTTGTAGGTACATAAACATATGGATGGTCATGGTGCTTTTCATGTATGTTTAAATTTCAATTTTAAATTTTAAATTTTTGGTTAAATGGGATTGTATTTGTCCTGATTTAACTTTGGTTAAATGGGATTGTATTTGTCCCAATTTAAATTTTACATCTTTTATATTAATTATTTTGGATGTAAAATTTGAATCAATAAAGATAAAGCTTGTTGTACCGTGGAGAGACCAAGGAGGAGGCTCAACCATGTTGATAATCCCGAACGAGTTCGATGAAGTTTATGAGAAGACACTTTGGATGGAAAAATGGAAGGCACCATGATCATCCATTGTGTGTTTGAATTTCGAAAATGCATGATTTATATTTTATATTTTCAAATTTCGAATTTCAAAGTTTGAATTTCAATTTTTGAATTTTGAAATCGCGACTAGTATGCATGATTATCATTAGACGCGGTCACTCTACGACTAGTATGCATGATAAAACAAGCCGTTTAAAATGAACTGTGTGATAGTTAGGTTGTATGTCTAATTATGCATGCAAGATAAAATAATTAATTAAAGATAAGACCGAAAATGAACCCTCAAATAAAAATTATCTAGCATGTTTTGATTGCCTCCCATCGTCAACGGCACTCAAATCCGTTCTACATGGTAGTGCTCTCTAGCTCAGCTAAGACCTATCATTTCATTAGGTGACGGTGTTATTCAAAGTGTACGACACTTAGGATGATGGTTTGTGCTATAATAGGTGTATAGGCTATAGGCTCAGCCAAGTCTATGTATCTAGGGCAATGTGGCCAGGTTGTTACATAGTGATGTGAGAAAGAGTTGTCAACCTGATGATCTAAGAGAAGATATAAAGATGTTGTTGATAAAATCAACCCATTAGATAAGTTAGTTTTGCAGGCTTAGCCGAAGACTAATGAACCTAGCTGTTCTCTTAGCCCACTATGACTATCCTTATGAAGGATAACCCTAAATCAATCATCGAGGGTCATTGATTTTATAGAAAAATAGTGGGAGGGCCATATACATTAAAAAGTCTTCGTATTTGGTTAATAAATATCGTGAAATACTTATGTATGTTTATTTTATTTTCAGCAATTGAGTTATGGCCAAAAATTTTAATTTACGCTCAATTTTGGATGCTAACAAGTTAACTGGTCCAAACTTCAAGGATTGGTATAGGAATGTAAAAATTGTTTTACGTTCTGAAAAGATAGTGTATGTTCTGGATTCTCCTATTCCTGTTGCCCCTGTTCAAGGGCAAGATGGGTATGCCGAGTATGACTAGGAAGCCCATAAACAGCACCTAGCGGACAATGAGCAGGTAGTATGCATATTGCTTGCATCTATGTCTTCTAAGCTTCAGCGTCAGCATGAGCATATGGATGCTCCCTCCATTATCTTGCATTTGCAAGAGCTTCATAATAAAAAAGGGAGGGCCGAGCATTTTGAAACCTCCAAGGAACTGTTTGGCTGCAAGATGGTTGAGGGCACTGCGGTTGGACCGCATGTCCTCAAGATGATTGGGCTTATAGAGAAACTTGGTTCTCTAGGTTTTATCATGGACCATGAGCTAAGTGTTGACTTAGTCTGCAGTCCTTGCCACCTTCATTTAACGGGTTTATGGTCAACTACCCTATGAATAAGGTGGAGACAACACTCCCAGAGTTGTTAAGTCTCCTGATCACTGCTGAGGGTGCTGTTAAAAGGAACAGGACCTAAGCCCTTCTAATTGGCCGGCCTAATAAGGCTAAGGGTAAGGGCAAGTTTGTAGAGACAGATAAGCTCAAGCCCAAAAATAAGAAGGGCAAAGGCAAGGGTAAAGGAAAGAAGAAGTCTAAGGACAAGGCTAATGTTGTATGCTTCCATTGTCAGAAGGAAGGACATTGGAAGAGGAACTACCCATTGTACCTTGTGAGCCTTAAGGAAAGGAAGCATGGTGATGCTTCTACCACTAGTATGTTCGCTATAGAAATAAATTTTTCAAGTGTTGACTCAGCTCATGGGTATTGGATACTGCCTGTGGTTCTCATATCTGTAATTTGTTGTAGGTACTAAATAGTCCTAGGAAGCTAGGGAAGAATGAGGTCAATCTCCACGTCGGGAATGGAGCAAGAGTTGCTCCACTAGCTGTTGGGGATATGGATCTTATGTTTCCTACGGGCCTTTCTTTACATTTGAATAATTTTTTCTATGTTTTGTGCATTTTTTGAAACATTATTTCTATTTCTAGTTTGGAACAATCTGGTTTTTACTTTATAATAAAGGATGACAAGTTTTCCATCATTATGAATGATCTTGTTTATGCTTGCGCATCTAGGGTGAACGGATTGTATGTTTTGGATTTAGATTTGAATAGTGACATTCTTAGCATTCAAGCTAAGAAGCCAAGATTAGGTAATCGATCCTATCTTTGGCATTGTATGTTGGGACATATTAATGAGACAAGATTGTCTAGACTCCATCATGATGGTTATCTAGATTCCATGGATTTTGAATCCTTTGGACCTTGTGAGTCTTATTTGGGAAGTAAAATGACGAAGACCAAGGTTGAGAAACTTGTAAGTCATAGAGCCAATGAGTTATTAGAACTCATTCATTCTGATTTTTGTGGGCCCATGTCTACTCAGGCTAGAAAAGGATACTCCTATTTCATTACCTTTACTGATGATAAGTCCAGATTCGGATATGTGTCTTATGAGACACAAATCCGAGGCCTTTGAAAAAGTTCAAAGAGTTTAGGAATGAAGTGGAGAAACAACTTGGAAAGATGATTAAGACACTTCAATCTGATCAAGGTGGCAAATATCTGAATCAGGAATTTCAAGATTATCTAAGAGAAAATGGGATTCTCTCACAATTGATGGCTCCTTACACACCACATCAGAATGGTGTGTCTGAGAGGAGGAACTGAACCTTGCTAGACATGGTACGGTCTATGATTAGTGGTATGAAGCTCCCAAAATCATTTTGGGGATTCGCTTTACATACAACGCTACATCTTCTTAATAGGATTCCGTCGAATTTGTGATTGAGAATCAGCAGACCGTTGAGGATGATGAGCCTACTTCCTACACTGAGGCAGTCAAGGATGTTGACTCCTCAAAATGGCTAGAAGCCATGGAGTCTAAAATAGATTCGATGCATCAGAACAAGGTACGGACCTTGGTTCCACCACCTAAGGGAATAGTTCCTATTGGGTACAAGTGGGTCTTCAAGAGGAAGACTGATGTTGATGGCAACATCCAAACCTATAAAGCCAGGTTGGTTGCGAAGGGTTACCGTCAAAGGAAAGGAATTGACTTTGAGGAGACTTTGTCACCTGTTGCCATTATCAAGTCTATTAGGATTATGCTAGCTATAGCAGCATATCATGATTATGAGGTTTGGCAGATGGATGTCCAAACCGCCTTCTTGATGATTTCTTGAAGGAGGAAGTGTATATGACACAACCTGAAGGTTTTGACTCCAAAGGCCAAGAGCACATACTATGCAAACTTTAGAAGTCAATATATGGGCTTAAGCAAGCTTCCAGGAGCTAGAATCTTCATTTTAATGAAGTTGTTAAGGGTAACGGCTTTATCCAGAATGAAGATGAACCATGTGTCTACAAGAAGGTTAGTGGGAGCGCTGTTGTTTTCCTTGTGCTATATGTGGATGACATATTGCTCATTAAAAATGACATTCCCATGTTACAGTCCACGAAGATTTAGTTGTCAGAGAACTTCACAATGAAGGATATGGGAGAGGCGGCCTATATACTAGGTATTAAGATTTATAGAGATAGATCCAAGAGGTTGATGGGATTATCCCAATCCACGTACATAGATAAAATGCTAAAGTGGTTTAGCATGGATGGGTCGAAAAGGGGTTTTCTTCCTGTCATTCATGGCATTCATCTCTCTAAAGCTATGTGTTCTAAAACACCAGCCGAAAGGGAACGCATGGAGAGGATTCCATATGCATCAGCAATTGGATCCATCATGTACGCCATGCTATGTACAAGACCAGACGTCTTATAGGTTTTGAGCATTACGAACCGATACCAGGCTAATCCTAGAGAGGTTCACTGGATGGCCATAAAGACGATCCTGAAGTACCTACGAAGGACTAAGGATATGTTTCTGGTCTATGGTGGCAATAATGAGCTGAAAGTGAAGGGATTCACTGATGCTAGCTTCCAGAGTGACAGATATGGCTGTAAATCTCAGTCAGGCTTTGTCTACACCTTAAATGGTGGAGCAATTTGTTGGAAGAGTTCTAACCAAGAGACTACGACAGACTCAACTATCGAGGTAGAATACATAGCAACTTCATAAGCGGCTAAGGAGGCAGTCTGGATCAAGAAGTTCATTTCTGAACTTGGAGTGGTTCCTTCCATTGTTGATCCAATACCTATGTATTGTGCCAACACTGGAGCTATAGCCAAGGGCAAGGAACCCAAGTCTCATTAGAGGTCCAAGCACGTGCTCCGCAAGTATCACCTCATCCGAGAAATTATAGAAAGGCTGGAGATAAAATGGACTACATTCCCACTAATGATAATTTGGCTGATTCTCTGATGAAAGGTCTCTCTCAGAGAAAGCATGATAGTCATTATAAGCCTTTAGGTTCAACACGTCAACCTAATTGGCTCTAGGCCAAGTGAGAGATTGTTAGAATGTAGGTGTCCTAGAGACAATCTAATTTATCAGTTGAACACCTTGTACTATTTATTATTTCATGATTAATAAGAGCAAACTTTATATTTATCATATTTATGTCTCACTTATATTTATAGTAATATGTGTTTAAAGATAAAGGCCCTAGGAATAGAACAAGTGTACACTCGAGGATCTATGATAGGGATCATGATCATAAGGATTCGAGGACACTACATGTCTATTGCCTAAAGCATGTTCCTAGTCGTGAATCATCAAGAAAGGGTAGTGATGATCTCAATAAGACTAGTACGACATCTTCTACTTGTATAGAGATACACTGTAGGGACCTCACGGAATGCAGGCATGGTGATGCCTTAGCTAATGTCGTGGGTGGATCTATTGGGGAAAAGATGGCACTGAACTGACCCACCGAGAGACTCCACAATGATTCTTTAAAATATCATTTGATTTGTAAAGTCTCTCATCGTTTGCTAAGGCGGATTGTCCTAGACTTGAGGATGTCATCGAATACTGTGTCCTAGGGTTATACTTTGACTATACGACTCTATCCGCCTAAAAATGGGGAGAACAATGTACTAGTGGGTATAACCTGAATACATGAGTATAAATGAACATGCAAAAAGGACACACAATCCCTTACGAGGGATTAGTCGTTCACAAGACCGGTAGGGCTTGGATGACTTCTAGTTGACTCGGGAATCTATGCATAGTAAGAGATCATGAGGAGTGATGATCTGTCCTAAAGTCAATAGAAGAATATTCCTAGTTCCTGTGAAAAGCTATATTTAGTAAATAAAGAGAGATGATACTTTATCCTTGCTCTCGACTAAATGTGAATGACAATGTGAGGGATGATGTTGCTAGTGTCTTATATGGTCATTAAATGAATTGGGCCCGTTAAAAGAGTTTAATTGGTCCAAGTTTATTTATGTCAGTGACTAATTGGGCCTAATGGGTCACACACAAAGGTTATTCTTTGTTGCAAGTTATAGCGAGTTTGGGCAAATAATTAGTTATTGGGCTTTATCAAGACTATGAGTTAAATTTAGTTAGAGTTGGACTTCAAGACCACTTGAATCATGCGCCCTATTTGGGGCATTAATGGTGAAATTGGTTTCTCCACTAATGGGTCCAAATGTGTTGATAGGCCCGATGGGCCTTGGGCCATGAATCCTAGTAAGTCAAGGAGTAGATTTGACCAAAATAAGTTTTGGTCAAATTCGAAATTTGAATTTAAAATTTAAATTTTGAAATTTGAAATGTTGAATTTTGAATTCAAATTCAAATTCAAATTACGAGCTGGGATAATGAATTTATATTTGAGTTTAAATTTGAAATTTGAATTTGAATTTGAATATGAAATTTAAATTTAAATTTATATTTGAGTTTAGATAGTTGCTGATAATTTAAATTATCTTAATGAATTATCCAATAAAGATTGGATGAAGATTCTCTTAGCAACATTATCATTTGAATTCTGAATTCAAATAAGTTATTGATGCAACAAACTTTGGAGGGAGGAAAAGTAGAGAAGGTAGCGGTTTTTGAAGAGAATCTTGCTATATTCTTTTTCAAATTTTCCCCAACAACTTGGGCTGATTTGGAGTGAGAGGATGATGCAATGCAACAACCTCATCTCACCTTAAATAGGCGCCCATATGGGGAAGAAGTAAAGAAAAAAATTTTGGCCCTTCCTTACTTGATTCTGAATCAAGTTCTAGCTTTTCCTCTCCATCATCTTCTCTCCTATTTTGCTGCACCTTCACCCGACCTCAAGTCACCATCATAGTCTTGAGAGAAGAAACCAAATACTTGAAAGCCTCACACCTTGCATGCGCCTAGCAAGCCACCAAGGAGAAAGAGGAATCAAGGAGAAGAAGTTCTCACTTCCAAGAAGGAGATAATCGTGTGGATCACCATTGGAGGGCGTCATCTTCTTTGAGCCTTCAAGTGATAAAGGTATTTCTAAAACCCCAACATGTTTCAATCAGTAATTCCTAAGCATACACACATGAGGTGCATAGATGGTTTGTTTCCGCATCAAAAATTTTATTTTTACCCTCATGTGAGCACACCGCGGTTTGACCAAGGTGATGCATTTTTTGAACTTTCATTTACTAGCTAGATTACTAACATGTTGTCTTTAACTTGATGATGATGGTCCATTGCAAGCTAAAGGTCTAGAAGGAGAGCTTGAAGCACTTCCTTTGGTGAGCTTTAAAGGACCCATTAAAAGAGCTAGAACCCAAACACTTCAAGAGCACATCAAGGCTAACTTGGACAAGCAAAAGGAAGCACACCAACTTAAGGATAACAAGGGCTGGATTTTATTGTCTCAAGTTTAATTTAATTCTAATTAAATTCAGCACTTTTTAGATGCAAAATAGTTTTAATAAAAAGGCTTTTTAGTGCATTTGTGTAAAGCTTTGTAAGTGCACTTGTGTGTGAATTGTTGGCTGCACTTAGAGGCTGAAAACTGCACCTTAAGCCTTAAAATACTGCACCATTTCACGAAATTAGGACAGCCAAGGTCACCTTAGGGAAGCTTGCATTTAGGCTCCATTAGTTGCATTCCAAAGCTTCATTTTAATTTGCATTTCCCTTACATTTGCTTTGTAATTTCGTGCATATATAAGCTGTCCCAAAAACTGTTGTAACCATCTTTTGATCATTGAATGCAAATCTGAAATTTGTGAGAGAGTTTTCTCTTTGTCCTTGTGCAAGAACCTCTAGTTTATTATCAATGACTTCATGCTATTGTGGTGATTCTTCCTAGGCTTATTGGAAAGCTATTCCATGGTGCCATTCCATCTTCATCCCTAACCTTTCTCCATCTTCCATTGCTGTCCATTACAACTTCCAGCCAGCCATACAATTTTGTGAAAGTGCTGAAGCTTAGGTTCTTGAAAAGCTTGAAGTTGGGGTTTCATTGCAAGGTAGATTTGGGAATTTAAATAACTGGTGGGTGCAGCCATACATCAAGTGGTATCTAGAGCCTAATACTTGTGGAATTATTCTTCAAGTTTAGTTCTTAAAAGTTCTTCAAAGGTAAAAAAAAATCTGCAACTTTCGAAATCTGAAAAATTCATTTCAATTCCTTGTTTCTAGTTGTTTTCATTTGATTCTTGGTGGTGTGGGCTTGTTGTGTTTTCCGCCACAAAACCTTAGTGTTTTCTTCAAGTTTTTGTGTGATTGCATGATCTTCATGTCTTCATGTTCTTCATTTGTTCTTGATAATTTTCTAGTTTTGATTCTTGTAATCTAGTGTTAGTAGTTGTTTTTGTGTTGTATAACCACTTGTTTTTGTTAGTATATGGATGTCCTAGAGACAATCTTTTCATTAGATTAGGACATACATGTACTTTTCAATATTATCATAAATAAATTATAAGCGCTCTTTATCTTGCTTCATATTCTATCTCGATATCATTATTAATATATGAGTAACTGGATAAAACCCTTGGAATAGAATAGGTATCTCTTGAGTATCAGTGATGGGATCACGATCATGAGGATTCAAGGATACCGGATGTCTACTCCTAAATTTTAAGTTCCTAGTCTAGAGACACTAAGAA
>QARZ01018442.1:0-10207 GCA_013407115.1 Glycine latifolia
CCCCCCCCCCCCCACTTGGTTTGGTTAGTCCCTTTGTTTTTTTCACATAATGTTAAATGATGTAAATGAAATAATCACAGGCAATCAATGTTTGAACATCTCTATATTGCAGTTGTGGACCAAGTAAGTATATTTTATTTCAAGGTTAATTCATATGTGGAATTCCTTATAATATGACTAACAATATTTATTTGTTTAAAGAAAATAGGTTTTTGAATGAGTTAAGTATAAACTTGGGTTATGACTCTGTGTATGGATTCTTTGAGCCTCAGTCCATACACACTTCAAATGATACACGTGATCAATGTAAAGTTTACATTCAATCATGACTCAAGCAATCACAAAGAGAAATCTACCTAGGAGCTTACTTCAATCAGTAAGTAAAATTTAACTAAAACCCTTAAATAATGTTTGCATTATCACTAGCTAATTATTCTCCAATGTAGGGGCCAGTGGCAGCTCATTGTTATATGTCCTAGGAACGATGTTGTTGTATGGTTTTGTTCCCTACATAAGAAGCCTAACATTCACATCAAATATGCAGTTAACAAGTGAAGTTTCAATTCACCACACATTTACACATCAAAATTTTTATCTTACAATACATGCATGTCTTTTTTTTAACCAGTTCTATAAAGGAATTGAAGATATTGCATGGTAATCCCTCTTAGAGTAAATCCAATAAACTTGCACCTCACTGGATTGAAGTAAAGGTAAGTCATTTAATCAATGCTTTAATCTAATTGATAATATTTTGTAACTTTGTAATTATGAGATTTGAAGCAATTTCATATTCAATTTAGAATCATATTCAAGACAGAGGTGTGGCTATTATGTCGTGCATTGGATGTGGACCACAATCATGGTGGGTTTGAAGAATGAATGGACCATAGTATATTGACTTTAACAAGTTTCAATTATATATTAGTTTTAATGATAAAAGGTCAATACCTTGTGTTTAATAATATACTAGTTTACTTTTGACACTTTTAATTATTACACGTTTTATTATTCAATGTAATTAATTTGTGTTTATTATATTTTGCAGTGATTTGGTGACGAAACATCAATGGAATTGCAGCGTATTACAAAAATTCACAAGGAATGGGATACTTTTTAGAAATTAAAAATAAGGCATTATGACCAATGTTTAAATAGGAAAAACTTTATTATATTTAGGGTTGAATTTTATTGTAACAATATGTAACATGGATATATTGCTTGATTCTACTTATTTGGGTGTGGGTATGTGTGTGTGCGCGCGTGTGTTTGTGTGTGTGTGATATTTTTAGAATTTTCAGGTTGAAGTTATTTGGGCTTGCTGTTAACAAAGTAACACTAAAAAATAAATAAATAAACTACATTGTTTTAATAAAACAATGTGAAAAGTATCAATTCTAAGATGGTTTTGGCTAAAACCATCATGGAATGTCACATTTCACATCGATTTTCAGAAAAGCAATGTTAAAATGTCATTATTTTATGTAATTCTATATTGGTTTTCAGAAAAACCGATGTAAAAATCGATATTCTACATTGGTTTAAAAATGGTCATGAAAAGTGGTGGACATTCTACAGTGGTGATTTTTACATTGATTCAAAACCATCGTAAAATGCTCCAAAAAACTGATATGGAATCTCTCTTTTTTAGTAATGTCTATTTGACAATATCAAGTATTTGTTTCCATTCTACCATTTCCATCACAAAAGAAAGAACATATATAATGCATCATTCATGGTTTGTGTTAATTAAAATTCAATTGTTTGGTCATGTTTTAGTAGTTCAATATATCCAATAGAAGGATTGAAATCATCACTGAATCTCTAGTAGATCTCTTAGTAGAATTTGAACATAGATAAAGTTCTAATTATTTGTCAAATAAAAAAAATGAATAGTTCTATAATGTTATCTCATCATCCATACATAATGAATTAATGAATAAATGATTAGCAATTATTTTTTTTCTTAAAAAAATATTTTTTCTCCTAGTTTGTTTGTTTTTCATGAAATGAAAGTAGCGGATTATTGCAAATATTCTCTATTATATTTTCCCTTCTATCGGCATTCCATCTCTGGGGATTTATTAGGGACCACCTATGATCTTCGCAAAGGACCTTAAAAAATAAAAATTCAGTTGAAGTTGCTTGAATTATATTATTCTTTTCTTTTCCGAAAGCTTCAATCTCAGTTCATATTTCGATTGGGACATACCGATTAAGAATAAGTCACGTCTCAATGGAAATTTGCCACGTCCATTGGCCCCAAAAATGTATGGGTTGGATTTCCAAATGTGATCAGGACCTTTTTACATTCCCCAATCATCATAATGGGCTGATTTTTACAAATAATATAAATTAAATAATTAATTTGAGATTTGGGGTGAATTTGAAACAAATTGGGAATCTGGTGCACTCAAACACGCCTGGTTTGGGCGTGTTTAAACACGTCTAGATGGGGCGTGTGTTCACCTGATGGTGACACGTGTCAGGGATGCGCAGTATTGAGCGAACTTTGAACGGTCATAACTTTTGACTAGAATGTCCGATTGAGGCGAAACTGGTGGCCAGACACTCGAAATTGAGAGAAGAAGGCCTAGGCAAATCCCAAATAGAATTTGGTCAACTATTTTTTCCAAAACATGCTTCTAAGTGCTTCAAATTTAGGATTTAAGATTCAATCATCCAAAAATTTCCTTTTTGTCTACTTTTTTAATTATTTAATTAGTTAATTTAATGTTATTTTTTATTTTTTTAATTAATTCTTTGAATTTCAAGCATTTTGACATATCGTACGCCTCCATCGGACATTTCTATCAAAAGTTATGACTGTTTGAAGGGCATATCGTACACCTAATTTGGGCTATGACCGTTTAAAAGACATATCGTACACCTAATTTGGGATAATTTTTTGCAGACATTAAGTTCTAAAAATAAAAACATCAACTTAAACAATCATGGATGAATTAAAAATTATATGCATATTTAATTATATACAATAATTAATTTGAACAACAAAGTTAAAAACTTAGCCCAAATTAAGTAATTTTTTTTGGTATATTTATTTACCAAAATTATACTGTAAATTTTTAAAGGTTTTCAGTTCAAAAAAATTAAAAAATCACAATATTGTGGTTGCAACACATTTTAAAAGAAAACACAATATTCTGTAAAAAAAGTGTTAGAGACCGAATTAGAGAGCGAATTAGAGACCGATCTAGAGACCAATTTTTTAAAAACCCCAATATTGTGAAAAAAGTGTTAGCGACCGAATTAGCGATGGAATTAGAGACGGACAAAAACACGCCCAGCGTGTTTGAGTACCCCAAATGTCAAATTTCTTTCAAAACTATCCCAAATGTCAAATTAATTATTTAATTTATATTATTTTACAAATCAGCCATCATAATGAGCTCAGGATTTCAAAATGGTATGGATTACATGAAAGTGCATAACTATCAAAAATAAGACTCAGAATATATCTTTGCTGGATTTGAATTTTTTAAAGTGAGAAATTTATTTTAAATAGAATGAAGATCTATATACTCATCAATTAACATATTCACATTTGATTTTTTTAAGGTAAAAGGTTTATTTTAAAGAACAACACGAAGAGTTATATACTTAATTAAAACGGTTATTACATAGTTTATTACATATACATGTATTTAATTATACATTTAAATTTTATTTTTTTATCAATAATTATATATTATTTCAACATTTAAAGTAATTAATCTCTCACTTTGAATCCATATTTATTCTTTATAACCCAGATTCTATTTTTGTTTGCGAAATTCTAAATCATTGATTTCAGACCCTAGTGGGGAGTATAAAGACCTATGCATTATTCAATTCGACGACAAGGAGGAGTTTAGGATATAATTCACTATTTATACACTATTCATGCCAAGAGATCAGATAAGGATTCATACACATACAAGTTTATAATTTTATCTTTTGATTTACTTTTTGTTAAATGTGAATTTTGTCCATTATATTTTAGCAATTTTAACCATGATCCATTAAGTTTTAAGAGTTTCATTTTGATCTTTTATATTTTCAAAATTTTTATTTTAGTACATTAAATTTTAAAAGTTTCATTTTGTTCATTATTTTCTCCTAATTTCCATTAGCAAACATTAATGTTTTTTTTTATTTTATTTTAAATTAATTAATTTAAAATAGTAGTGACTAAAAATCGAAGCAAGACTCAAAATCATCATCACGACGTCATATCTATTGCCATCATTGTTGAGACCTAATGTTTCTGATCTATGTTAGTGCTAGGTTGCAATGTGATTATGGGGTGACGCAATGATGTTGTTTGGTGGATGGAGGTTGCAAATATGATTTGTTAATTTGTTAATGATGGATATAGTGTTGTGGAGACTGTAGATCTAAGTGGACAATGGTTGCATTGTGTATGTTGTGATGGTTATGGAGTTTATAGAAGAAGAAGATGACGAAGGTTAGAGAAGTAGATGATTGGATGCATTTTAAAAATATACTAATGATTTTTAGCAATCACTATTTTAAATTAATTATTTTAAATTATAAAATCAATGACACACAAACGTTTACTAATGAACATTAGAAGAAATGACCAAAATAAAACTTTTAAAAATGTAAAGGATTAAAATGAAACTTTAAAAAACATAACGAACTAAAATAAAACATTTGAAAACATGCATAAAGAATTAAAATAAAACTTTCAAAAACATTAAAAAAAATTTAAAACATAATATATCAAAATAAAACAACTTTTCACAGTAATGTAACAAAAATTACATTTAGCCTTACTTTGTTGGGTTATGCTTTCAATCCAAGGAAGAACCATAAATTATGCATTTTCTTACGAGTAAGATATAATATTATCCACTTAATTATATCCCATATGGTTTTGATAATTTATATACTTCTAATTTTCTTTTCATAAGGGGGACGGAAAGGAGAGGGGTCCATATTCCTTTTAGTTTTATATTCCGTAGGCTGAACTTCAAAAAAGAAAAAAAGGTGAGATAATATTTAGCACAGGATTCCATTCCTCGGGATTAGAAAGAACCTGGGGAAAGCATTCTTGTTCTCTATCTTGGCATTGCATGGTTTCATTTTTCTTAGCAAAGAAGAAAGAATGAAGCCGCATGTATTGTGGGCGCAGTGCGTCCTTTAGGAATGAAAATATGTTGTGTGGATCTTGTCAAATGAATTGTTTTTTGGCAAACATACTTTTAAGGGTAACAAATTAAACATGTTACCAAAATGATTTACTCTTCAAAAATATGTTTGGCATCCAAAAATACTTCTTTAACTGATTACCAATCTTCATATGAAAACGTTAAGATGATCCATATATTTATATGGAAGCAACAGTACCAAATGCGCCATAATCTACGTTGAATAATTGAAAACTATTAATAATGAACTTGTTTGATTTATACTTTTTTAAAATAATAAAGTTTGTATTATCATTTATTTTGTGTATAGACTTACGTTAAATATTTAGAAAAAAGATTTATTGTCATAGTGATCATATCTAATTCGAATAAAATTATTTCCTATAAAAAAATATTTGTGGTCTAAAGAAAATAATAAAATTTATGTGTGCTACCAATCCAACCAAAGAAACTTGTAAATATGAATGAAATAAATGGTGATAATGATAATCCAACCATATAAAAACATAATTTTACCTCAACCAATTTTTGACAAATTGTTTTGCAAAAAATAAAATAAAATAAAAGTAGAATGAATTGATGCATTGCCAAGTCAACCCAGTAAAATATAATTAAAAATTAATATTAAAATTAAAAGAATCAAATATACATTCATATAAATATTATTTATTACCTAAAGTATTTTTATAAAATGCAGACATGATAAAATACAATCAACATAAAAACTATTTTTATCTAACAAGTATTATTCAAACTCAGAAACTATCGGTTAATACTCACGCCAATTAATTCTTTTTTTGCAAAAAGCTTGCGTCCTTTTTTAATTAATTATTTTCAAAAAAAAATTGGTCCTTTTATAGTTTTAGTAAGTTTGCATTTTTTTTATTTTGATCAATGTAAAATATTTTGTTCATGCAAGTTTATATTTTCTATTTTTGACCTTTGTAAGTGTGAATTTATAATGATTATAAATATAAAAAATTAGAATATTAAAAGGACTAAAATTAAAAAAAATATAAACTTATAAGACTAAAAGCAACAAAAAACTTTAAAAAACCAAAATTAAAAAAAAAAGCAGTTAACATAATAACTAGCAACTAAAAAATCCTTTAAAAAAAAGTTGGGCAGTTAATCCACCTCAATGCACTCTAACTCGTTTTAATGGTGGGTTAGATGGAATGTGTTAAAATAAGTTTAAATTATGATTTTGATTTTCTTCATTTTTTAAATTCATGATTATTTTTTTAATTATAATATTCAGTTTCCTAATTTTATAAATTAGCTATTTTGATCCTCATGATAAATAATCAACAAATTTATGATTAATAAAGTTATTAATTTAATTATAAATTAATCAAAAACTATTAATTATTAAAATTTTAATAAAAAATTATTAATCATAATTCTCCGCAACATTGTGTTTCTTTTCTTCACAAACAACATTTTTCACTTTCACCATTACACGCATTTTCACTTTCACCATTACACGCAATTCCACTACAGCAATACCACATTAGGATTAATAATTTTTTATTAAATTTTTAGTGATTAATATTTTATTTAATTCATAATTGATTTAAATAACTATATTAATCATAATCATCAGATAATAATCTATCCAAGCATCAAAATTGTCAACTTATAAAACTAGGAGATCAAATATTACAATAAAACCAAAATCATAAATTTAAAAAATAAATGGATCAAAATTATAATTTAATCTTAAAATAAATAAATTGGTGTGTTAAAAACCTTAATTCATTTAACAATAAAGCAACATTTTAATTCAACATGCTTTACCACTCGTATGCAAAAACCCGCTATCACTTCAATTTTAAAATAAGGGCACCCGTGGCCTTTTTGTTATACTGATTGTCTTAAAAAGTCGGCTCAACAGTCCATCTTTTTTAGTTTATTTTGTTATATAGTGGAGCTTGCTATTCCCACCCAAAAGGACTTTTTTCCCACCCCATTCTTTTCTAAAAAATGTGAAATTTCACTTTTACCCTCAATCAACAGTATATACACAAAAATGTAACCTCACTCACTCTACCAAACATATACACAACATTAAAACACATCTTCCCTTTCAATGAATTGAAAACAAAAAATTGCAACACTAACATTAGACTAGACATGACAAATAAACTTGTACACACATGTACTATTTGACATGAAATCTATGCTTTGACTGAAAATGCATGTAAAAGCCTAATAAAGGTATCCATCTACCTCGTTCCGGTCCCCATATCCAATACATATAATTATTAAATTATCATTAATTTATGTTATGTATATTACTTAATTACCTTTATTAGGCTTTTACAGTTATTATTCCTTTTACACATGTTAAGGCAAGTTGGTCATTTAAACTTGACTTAACTTTGTTCATTTTTTTAAATTAATTTTTTTTTAAGTTATAGGACAAAAATGAGTATATATAATCTCCAACGAGAACAAAAATGGGAAAATAAATTTCATGTTGTTTTCTTTTATGTTGCTTGACTAAGTCAAAATCACATAAGGTGATCCACTCACCCCATCTTCTTAGGAATAAGTTGTTGCTGATTTTATCCCTTATTTTCAACAACTATGCACACGTTTTATGCATATAAAAAAATAACTTCTTTAATGGGAAGAAATTATAAAAGGAGATGTGCACCATGACCAAGGTCCCTATGCTTGTTATCTAAAAAAGTCTCAATACACCATCAGTGAGTGATAGTGAAAGCATAGAAGATCCTTAAGCCAAAATTCAAATTAGTTTGGAGACTCGTAAACTGTTTACAGATTACATGACTCACGGACAACTGCAATTTATCTTTAGAGCAAACAAGAATAGCAATGATAGAAAATATTTATGATCTTAATTTTTTTTTTGCATTTGATCTAATAGCTTCTGATGTATATAAGTGTGATTAGATCATTTAGTTTTTCTTACATTTCATACCTATCAGGGGCGGTTCCATCCACCACGTGGTCATGTAAACATTATACAACTTTTTCAATTACGACCTTACCCTTTAGCCTTTGGAGGAAAACTCTGTATAGTTACTTGTGGGACAAAACCCTATCAACGAGTTTCATTTTTGTGTGCGGCTTGCATGCTCTAGAAAACACTTATTGTTGACATAAACACAACCCCTCATCAGAGTAGTGGAGGTAGAGAATGTTTTTCTTGTACATGGATAATGGGAACACGTTTTGGCAACTAATATGGCGACATAAGGCATCAACGAAGTAGTAACATTTGCCCAGAATCTACACACATACCAATACGTTAACGAGTCTTATGTGGGAAAGGTTTGATTTTTTCAGAACATAGGTATATGTGAGGGAGAAAAAGATTAGGGGAATGTGTTTATGGGTAGTTTTGCTAAAATAAATAGAAAATAGAAAAGGGAGTATATAAAGTAGAAAGAGGAATTTAAATAGCCATTATTAAACTAAGAAATTAAAAAAGAGTGGTACTTCATACACTATATGAAAGTTTAAAATGGCAAAAATACCCCTCTCAGCAGCTTTTAACTCCATGTGTTCAGACATAATACATATATGTTGTTTTGCTTTATTTTGGTGGTTGTAGAGTTGTTGTTATGCCTTTGTGGTTGGTGGTAGTGAAGATTAGTGTTCGCCTTCGTTGGAGTCGAGCTGGTGCTAGTTGGGGGTTGCTAGTCGTGGTGGGTGGTTGGTTGTGGTGGCAGCAAGGTAATGACAGATTTTTGATGCCATACGAATTCGTATGGACTATACGAATTAGCTAATCTGATAGTCCATATGGCAAGTGTATTTTTAAATAATTTTTTTAAATAAAATTTAAAAAGGCTTATAATGGATTAAAATGAATTTTAAAAAAAATTGTGTATCCCTTCTAAAATTTGGGGAGGATTTAGTGTTGATAAATTGGATACTTAGGTGTGTTATGATTTATTTTGATTATTTTGAATATTATATTTTTGAAAATTGGATGTTTTAATTGTAAATTTATTATTAGTTAATGAAATTCATGTTGTATTTTCTATGAATTTATGACTGTAATGTTGTTAAATATTTATATTATGCGTATGTTTTGTCAATGTGTAAATTTTATTTGGATTTTTGAAGATAGACAACGACGAGTGGTGTATGACTGTATTATGTGTGAAGAAATTAATATGGATGAAGATATTGAAGAAAAAATCTATGTGTTTGAAAATGTGAATTGTTCTTCAGACTTCAAGACGTTTGAGGTATTTATTTGATTTTGAAATAAGTTATAGTTCTTAAATGATTGAATTAACAAGATTAAAAAAAAAATATCCATTTTTGTAGGTGTTCATTTCCCTGAGGACGTATTAAAGTGGGCTCGTATTGTTGCATATCGTAATGGTATGTTTTAATTGGTTGTGAAAGGAGCGGAAAGTATAGATCATGAAAAAAAGGTTTTGTTCCCTCAACAACTAGCATCAGAAAATGTGAATGTTCTTTTAAGTTGTGAGTCAAACCAGTCTCGGGAGGTCAAGGGTGGATAGTGAATGTAATATGTGGCACTCATAATCATGCTTTGACTAAGTCATTCTGTGGACACCTATATGCTAGTCGACTGACTGAGGAGGAGAAGATCATTGTTGCTGATATGACAAGGTCGATGGTGAAACCAAAGAATATTCTCCTAACTTTGTAGGATCGCAATGTCAATAATTATACAAGTTTGAAGCAAGTATACCATGCAAGATATGCATATCGGATGCGTATTAGAGGCAATAATACTTAAATGCAACAAGTAATGAAACTTCTTGAACGCGATTTGTATATTCATTGGCATAGACTGAAGGATGAAAATGTTGTACGTGACTTATTTTAGGCACATTCGGATGCAGTAAAATTGAGCAATGCATATCATATGGTGTGTGTTGCGAAATCGGCAAGTGTACCATTCGTTTCAAGTAATAAAGTGAGTAAGTAAAGTATCGTCTCCACAGGGATTGAATGCAATCTTTCTTAACTTAACGTCTTCCAATTTCTAAGACGTTAAGTTAAGAAAGATTGCATTC
>QARZ01018465.1:0-10543 GCA_013407115.1 Glycine latifolia
ATGTTTGTAACCCAATCCAGAAGTATCTCCAGCATACTTTTGCACACTTAGCATTTTATCCAAGTTGCATTTTCCTTTGTAAAGTCTTCTCAAAAGATCAACCAAGTAATTATTTTCAAAATGTACTATGATATGTTTTTCACCATGACTTTTCTTAAAATCATCAAACTCATTTTGCAAATCATTGTATTTGTCAACACTAGATGAAGAAGAAGCACATACACATCCATTCAATTTGTAACTTGAAACAAGTTTTTTATTTTCTTCTTTCAGTTTACAAATTTCAGCTTGTAATTCAGTAATTTTTGTGATATGCCATCTAAGATCTCCTTTTAACTTATTATTGGATTTAGCAAGCTTTTGGGCCTCTTCATGCCTTTCTTGAAAAGCATCAATAGCTTGATCAAATTCAGAACTTACCTCAGTTTCAGCAATTGATAAATCATCATCTTCATCAATTGTGGAAGTGAGACACACATTTGCTTCTTCATCTTCAGTTGATGATTTAGAAGTTGTGATTCATTATCTTCCCAAGCTATATAGGCTTTCTTGGGCTTTCCTTCTTTCTTCATCTTGTTTTCACCTTGTTGCTTTTTCAAAAAGATAGAACATTCAGATTTAATGTGGCCAGGTTTGCCACATTCAAAGCAAGTGAAGTTGTTGTCACTTCTTTTGTTGTTGTTGTTGTTGTTCTTTGTGAACTTCCTATTCTTGTTTCTTCTCAAGAATTTGCTGAACTTTTTGACAATTAAGTTCATGTTGTCTTCTTCATCTTCTTTACTTGAGTCTTCCACCTTTTCCACTTTTGAGGATGCAGCTCTCAAGGCTATGCTTTTGTGTTTCTTTTCTGCATCTTCAACATTGGTTAGGTTTGACATTTCAAGTTCATACTCAATAAGCTTACCAAATAGTGCAGCGATGGACATTTTGGATAGATCCTTTGATTCTTTGATTGCTGTCACCTTTGGTTTCCATGGTTTTGTGAGACATTTTAAGATTTTGATATTCAACTCTTCAACATCAAATATCTTTCGAAGACCAAGAAGATGATTTACTACGTGAGTGAATCTTGTTTGAAGCTGAGATATGTTTTATGTGGGATTCATCTTGAACATTTCATACTCATGTATTAAGGCATGCTTCCTTAATCTTCTTACTTCATCTGTACCTTCATGAGTTATCTCCAACATCTCCCACACTCCTTTGCACTTTTGCACCTAATTGTTCTAAAGAATTCATCAAAAGAAAGTGCAGAAGTAATCACATTCTTAGCTTTAAAATCATATTGAACAACTCTCTTTTTAGCATCTGTCATTTCATCCTATTCTTTGGGAATCATATCATTACCAACAGTTTTAATAGGAATCACAAGACCTTTCTCTATTGGATGCCAAGCACCTGGGTCATTTGATTGAATAAAGATTTTCATTCTATTTTTCCAAAAACTGAAGTGCTCACCTTCAAACATTGGAGGACGATTAAGGGAGGCACCCTCCTTGAAGGTAATTTGTGTGGTATTCATTTTCTTTTAGAGAAAGATAGTGATCTTGAATAATACTCAAGAACCTGCTCTGATACCAATTGAAAACAATAGGAATACCCACAATAACCAAGAGGGGGGTGAATTGGTTAAAACTTGGTCTTTTAAAATTTCTTTATAAAATCAGAGTTAGGATCTTAATTACTTTTAAAACCAAGAAAATGCTTTTAATCAATCAATTCACTCAGCTTAAGAAATCAATAGCTCAAAAAAGAACTTGTTGAGTAATGGTATGAATACCAAGAACAAATAAACAAGATAACTAATAGAGATTTAAGAATAGAAAATCAATACAAGAATTTATACTGGTTCACTTTTCAAGAGAAGCTACATCCAATTTCTTCTAATCAACACTAGATTAGAGTTCCACTATTATAAATCTCAGTTCTTACCAGCTTTATTACAAACACTATTTATCAACTCTAGATAAAAAAAAGAAATCTAAAACCCTATTAGACTTCCAAAGAACAAGAATTAGAGAACACTACTTTATTCTTCCCTAGAGAACACTACTCTAGTACAAGCTTCAAAGAACAATTTACAATAACACCAAATAACGAAAATTGCAAAACAAATTTACACCCAAAGAGAATGGAGAGAAACAACCTGATGATCCAATGAATATGAATGCATGTGGTTTACCAATCAGAGTTGAATGAACAAATGAATTTCAAAACATGTTCTCCTATTCTTCTTTGAAAGCTCTCGCCCAAGAAATCATTCAATACCCATGAAGATTAAAGAGTGGGACAAGAAGTAGGTTAACCCAGAAAATCACTTTCTAACTTTGTGAAGACTTGTGTGTGTTCAGAAAATTCGAAGTATTCTTATTAAAACATAAGTCAAGCCTCACTTCTATTTATAACATACTTTTCCAACTAAGTGTAATCGATTAAACGTGCCACATAATCGATTAAAAAGCCTTGTGTAATCGATTAAATTGTCACTTAATCGATTAAAGTGTTCATAGGATTTATGGGTTTGAACAACAAGGAAAATAATCGATTAAAACGATCTGTAATCGATTAAAGCAGTGAAACATGTATTTCTGAAAAGCCTTGTGTAATCGATTACAGGAAATGGTAATCGATTAAATCATTGTAACAAGCTTTTCTAAGAATCTTATGTAATCTATTACAAGAAATGGTAATCGATTAAAGCAGTGAAGCATGATTTTCTTTTGACACTAAGTAATCGATTACAAGCAATGGTAATCGATTAAATTGTTCTTCAAAGCTTTTCCAGATTTAAAAACAAAGCAAATGATTGATTAAACCGTAGTGTAATCGATTAAACCAATGATATTTGCATTTTTCCAAAAACATTGCCTATTGAGTTCTTTTTCAAAAATTGTTTTAATTCTTTGATGAAAACATTTAAGCATATAAATGATTAAGTGCATGCAATGTAAGGATCAACAGATTGGCCTCTTCATACACTTCATTTGAATTACATTCTTCTAAGGCATGTGAAAAGCTCAAAACAATCTTCCAAGTCCTAAGCTTCAAACTTCAAGTTGCTCCCCCTATATCCAACACACAAGCCTTCTCAAAGTTAGAAAGTGATTTTCTGGATTAACTAAGTTCTTGTCCCACTCTTTAATCTTCATGGGCATTGAATGATTTCTTGGACAAGAGTTTTCAAGGAAGTTTTGGAGAGCATGTTCTGAAATCTATTTCTACATTTCAACTCTGATTGGTAAACCATATGCATCTACATTCATTGGATCATCAGGTTGTTTCTCTCCATTATCTTTGTTGTAAATTCATTTTTGTATTTTTGGTGATTTAAAAGCTATTGTAAATAGTTCTTTGAAGCTTGTGCTAGAGTAGAGTTCTCTAGGGGAAGAACGGAGTAGTGTTCTCTGGTTCTTGATCACTAGGAGTCTAATAAGGTTTTAGATTTCTATTCTTTATCTAGGTTTGATAAAGGGTGATTGTTGTAAAGCTTGTAAGAACTGAAATTTATAATAGTGGAACTCTAATCTAGTGTTGATTAGAAGAAACTGGATGTAGCTTCTCTTGAGAAGTGGACCAGTATTAATTCTTGTGTGATTTTCTATTCCTTAATCTCTACTAGTTATCTTGTTCATTTGTTCTTGGTATTATTATCATTACTCAACAAGTTCTGATTTAAGCAATTGATTTCTTGGGCTGAGTGGTTTGATTGATTAGAAGCATTCTTGGTTTAAAAGTGATTAAGATCCTTTAAATATGATTTTACAAATAAATTTCAAAAGGCCAAGTTTAAACCAATTCACCCCCCCTTTTGGTTATTGTGGGTATTCCAATTGTTTTCAACGGTCACACCCTAGACACAAGCATGTTGTGCCAAATTTAATTGATCACATGAACAAAAATACAAATGGAACAAGTAGTAAAAGACTCAATCACCTTCCCTCAAGCAAGGATCCTTTTGTGCACTAACTGAATGTCATAGGAGAATCAATAAAGAATCATCAATTTGTGAATAAAATGAAAGCCATTTTCCCTTTGTTGCTTGCGTCTCCATATACATACGACATGTTGCTTAAGACTTTCATAAGTGTTTGTCATCAACTACGATAGTTGGCACTAGCCAGCTAGATAGTGGGAGTCATTCTTTGAGTGCCAAATGTTGTTGTCATGTGTCTATTTTAATTTATGTAAAGATTATCTGCATCTCTAGTCTAATGTTCATAAGAAATTCATTAGAAAACCACTGCTCTTTTAGTAAGAACAAAAATTGAACAAGCTCAAATAGCAGATCATGTCAATATATGAAGAAAATATAATTGATATAACATATGTATATATATATATATATATATATATATTTATGCTCGATGTTGAACTATATTTCATTGTAAGAACATGAAACCTCAAAGTAAGACTAGGGATCACAACCAATATTCATATATGCAATAGAGAATTAAACAATATAGTAAATAAAGTAAGAGAGATAGAACCATGATTGATAAGCATGAACTAATAAAAATTCTTCAATCTCAAGATAGTGTCATTAGTTATGTGAAAGGGGCTTCTATTCCTTGAAAGGCTCATCTTCACTTGGGTACTTTAATAGATATGCCAACACTATTGGGTTAGGTGACATTGAAACTTAAATGAGTCAATGCCACCTCTAACATCATAGGAAAGATAGTTCTTCAATTGCAGTTGACGTGTAGCATATTGCTTAGAATCATTATCCTAAAAATCTCAAGGTGGGTTGTAAAAGGTGGGGTTATAAATGGATACCATTTTTACAAGCATATTTAGCTAATAATACGTTAACGTGTAAGGAAAAACTTTTAGGATAGAATTAGAGTGGTGTTTTCTACAAAAAAAATAGGGTCTTGGATGTGTAACCTGGAAGCTTTAGAGGCCCAAAGGGTTAGCTTGTCTGCTAAAATTCACTTTCTCTTTGCAAGGTACACAAAAGTAGTGCTAGTATCTACATGCATGTGATAATCATATTCGATTCACAATTGCAAAGTGTATTCTTGATGGTTGACACCTTAACTATCCCACTTCCAAGGTAACAACACATATATACACAAGCAACAACTTGAAAAAATTGGGACACATTGGTAATAAGTATTAGTAAACTTGGAAATATGTCATTCAACAAAACTAATCTCAACATAGTCTTTGGTTGAATTTTGCCTTAATTCTACTTCATAATGACACAAATTTAAATTTGTAAGAGATTGTATTACAAAAACTAATTTATAATGTTTGGTGAGGTGATCAAGAGAGAATTGTTTGATCAAACAAATAATAGTCTTCTTCTCGTCTCACAAACTCCAAATGTGAGTTGGGAGTGTAGAAGCTGTTAAATTGCAACCAAATTCATCTTCACGTCTGTCTCTACCACGTAACCTTGTATCTGCCTTGTTTGGTTCAAAAGAAGAATATTAAATGGCCAAAATTGTTACTCTTGACAAGTTTGAAACTTTTTTCTGTAAAGTATTTGAGAAGTAAATGGCACATTACAAACGATTTGTTTTACTTTTGTTTGATCTATTAGCGGACCATGTTGGTAACACAGTCAGGACTCAGGAATTATCTCAGTTTAGGCAAGGAAGTCACATGAGTGTTTGGATACTTGAAAGTTCGTCCGTATGCTTTTGCTTTGCTTTGACACGGCAAAATAGTGACCAAGGGACATAAGAATGGGGCAAAGACCATAGCCTGGGGATTGGCGGTTATTGAAATAAACATCTTGTTGTTGCACGATTCGACTTGCTTCGATTTTCCATTTTGTGAGTTTTCACCAAATCAGGCTATACCTCATTAGATTCACAATTTGTGGAGACTATGACTGATTTGCATATGTTTATAATTGTTGGTCATCGCCTCTCCATAATATTGTCGTGACTGTGCAGTCAGGAAAATTTTTCTTTGGTCGCATGATAAGTGTCAAATGTTCTTACTGGATTTTGAAGTATTCTATAGTAATTTCAACCTCTATTAACAATTAGATCTTTTACTCGATGTGTCGAGCTCTTCGATGGTGGAAATGGTATCTACAAAGTCACTCTAATGCTCACGTCTACTTCGCTTTATCAGTTATTATTTATGTTAATCATTACTATTTACTTTACTTAATTTATGAATTACTCTTTTTAGCTTCGAATACAAGAAAAAGAAAACTAACTCATTTTAATTATGGAAATTAGTTAACATCATTTAATTTATTTATTTTTATCAAGTTCATTCAACAATTAGACCAACCCAATCAGCCCTCACTACAAAATACTACTTTATACTATTTAATATTACATTTTCATAATCTAAAAGCTTAGAAAACTTAATACCAATTGGCAATGTAAACATTAATGAAATACATGAACGTGATTAGGTGCAATAATTGGGCTTATTATTCATATGGCACTACTAGAAATATTAGATTTAACATGGTTAACATCGGTTTTTTCAAAAATCGATGTTAATGAAAACGCTATGACAATTTTGTAATTAATAGGACCTGGTTAACATCGGTTTTCTTAAAAACCGATGTTAACGTGTTCATCTTAACATCGATTTTTGGAAAAACTTATGTGAACAGAAACACGTTAACATCGATTTTTCAGTGAAAATCGATGTTGTTTTTATTATATAAGACATATGGCCCCCAAATTAAACATGCACCCTTCACTCTCACGCGCGTATTTTGCAAAAACTTCATCTCTCACTGTCACTTGCGATTTTGCAGCTGCTACCTGGTTTGTGCTCCTTCTCTAATGTAATTTTGTCACTCTCGCCATCTTCCACCTGCTACTTCACAACATGCATGCATTCAAAGAGTTAAGCATCTCCTCCATCAAATTTTCTTCCCAAATAAATCGTTTCCTTTGCCAATTAAACTTCCAACACCAAGAATCATTAATTTCCCACTCTCCCACCTTTTGCAAAGTCTTGGTGATTTGAGATTAAATAAAGTCTAGGGTAGATATCTGCAAGACTACCTCCCCCTAACCAATTATCTAACCAAAACCAAGCCTTTCCACCATCCCCAACACTTCATTCAAACATAATATCAAACCATTTACTTAAACTTAGCCCCCCACATACCAAGCATATGTCACACCACTAAATGGAAGATTTTGGTGTTACTTCCCCTCTCTCTAAACGCCACACCCTCCATACTTTGTGTCCATCACTTTACACGACATAGAATCATGTTTTGTAAACATATTCCATCTCCATTTTTCCAAAAAAGGGCTCATTGAAAGAAGCCAAATCCTTTAGATGCAACCCCTAGATTTTTAGGTCTACAAACACTTCTCCAACTAACCCCTTATTTTGTTTTCATGCTCACCCTCCCCCCACAAGAAGTATTTTTCAAGACTCTCCATCTTTTTTATCACAATTTTAGGCATTTTATAAAAGATATGAAAAAAAGAAGAGAGTAAATTACCGAGTTGATCAAGCACACTCTTCCCGCCATGGATAGTGATCTATGCTTCCAAGAAGACAATATTTTTGTGATTTTGGCTACAATAAGGCTCCAAGTTTCCTCCCTCCAAGGATTAGGTTCAATGGGAATTCTAAGATATATGAAAGGCAATGAGGTGAGTCCACAATTCAATAATGAAGCATATCCTTGGAGAACATCCTTCTCCTCACCAATAGCACCCAAGCAACTTTTATCAAAATTCACCTTAACCCCAAAATTAACTCAAAACACCTCAACATACTCTTAATGGTAATGACATTATCAAGGGAAGTATCTTGATAATTGCCATTAAATTCCTATATTTTGGTGTCATTTTGGGGCAATTAGTTGATATCTCTTATGCTTTTGAATTTTATTTATGTCCATTTGAGTAAAGTTTGAATAAAAAGCAAGGTTTAACTAGGATTTACTAGTTTATTCCTTTTATGATTGATCTTGGTTTTAATTCTTATGTTTTGTAGGAGCTTTGTGGAAGCAAGGACCAAGCAAAGGAGATGTCCTAAGAGTGATCTTGAGGTGTCAATAATCCTTTGGTTCAAAATCTAGAGCATGGAGGTTTTGTGGAGGAAAAATAAGCTTTTGTGAGTTTCGGAGCCTCGCACACCTATGCCAGAAATTATGAAGGAATTTGTGCTCTTGTGCAATGCTATTTTGATCTATTTGAAAGATGCACACCCGTGCAACAAAAAGTGCACCCTTGTGCAACGGGGCTTGCAAGATTTTTAGATATTTTTCTGTTTTCTTTTCTTTTGCGGTGTAGTGACTCTATTGATCCATTGCTTTAAATAGGAAAAGTCTAACCTAGTTTAGGGTTCTGCGCATTTTGAAGTTTGAGAGAGAGACGTTTTCGACAATTTGGAAGCTTTTCTCCATGATTATGAGTAGCTAAGTTCTCTCTTTCTTTGGGGTTTAACACAATGGGTCCTATTTTCATATAATTGCACCTTATTTCTATTCAATAAAGTGTTATTATTGTTCTTTTTATATGCTTGATGTTTGTAAATGGCTTGGTTAATGTTTGCATGATCCTATTTATTCATTTGTGATTTGGAAATTCTTTTAAATTGTGAATTGAAGAAGACAACCAATCATTTTTATGACTAGGGCTAGCATCAATCTAATCCATCCAAGGTTGGTACATTTAAAAAAGCAAAATAGTAGGACAAACAAAGTTTGAGCTTCAGAAAGTTAGATGCTTCCAAAAGTTATGAGCATTGACTATAATGAGGTTACTAGAGTATCCAAGATATCTTTGGATTGATGTCCCTTTAGTTACTACATGACTAACATTGCAACCAACAAACCAATGTTCCACAAAAATAGCACCTTCTCTTGAAGCAGTCTCAATACCTATCCAACAGCAAAGCAAATAAATGTCATGGCCAAGAGCACTTGAATTATACACTAGGTTAACCAAAACAAGAAACTGACATTGGCTATTGTTTGTTCAGTAGACTCCGTATCATGTGGAAGATTTCACATATAGCTAGTATGATTACAAAATGTCTAGGTATTTGTTCTAAGAAACATAATTTTACCTTGTTTCACAATTCAGATGAAATGCCTGGATCAACATAGATGGAGCAACCAGACAAAGTTGAATCTAAATTTCTTATAGACTCTCTCCTAGTGAATCTTTGAAGTTCTGCAACACTATTGGCTTCCTTGGTTTGGTGGATTCTTGCAGAAAAACAAGAATTTTCAGCATTTGAATACTTAGGAAGCAGTCTAAAATCCTCCTAACGCATGTTGTTATCCCCATAAATCTTCACTCGATAATGTGATTCACTTAACCTCACTGCAGCAGATACAAGAAAATGTATGCAAGTTATAACAACTACAAATATCAATAAGCATAATTTAAATTCATACCTCACTTTGGCTACAACAGTTCAACTATGCTATTTAATTATCATAATCAAGTTTGAGAGAGTTTGACTCAGTAAAACTGAAAATATGTAGAACCTTAGAGACCCCAAGATGAATATTCCTTACTAGATTATTTATGATATTTTGATTGAGTGCAGAAATATGCTATTGATAAGACAAATCCATCAGACTCTTTGATTTAAAAAAATAAAAGGAACTGATAATGTATGTGTAACAATTTAAGCTTCATTACTCGTCCTCTGAATGTGCAGGTGTGTGTAGACAGATAATCACCAAATACTGCACTGTTGACTGTAATCACAACAAGAATGTCTAGTTTGTTAAATACAATTAGACTAATAATTTGAGTGCTTTAACATAAGGTGAAACGATGGAAAATATGAAAGTTGTATCAAGTTCTTGTATAGTGTCAGACTGTATAACATGAGGGATGAATGGTAATCACCAAGAAAGCTAACCAGAATATAAAACATGTTTGTTGAAAACAATTCAACTCAATTACCATTTTTACTGACGCTATCCACAAACCAACCCAGTGTGACAACAAAGAGGCACAATCACAAAATGTATTGCATCCACCAAAATTGTACTAGATGTTAAAGATTTCATGACAGTAGTGAACCAATCAACTCAAAATGTATTGAATAAATGTCAATGCTATGATAATGGACTGTAAGCAATCATTATGATTATCTCATGAGAGATCCACTTTAACATAACATCGTCACAAAGTTTTGCACCTTATCAATTCTTCCACTTTATTTAAATTTATTTGTATCAAGAAATTTAAGAAAAGATTTTTCTGAATTTCACATAATTTTTCCCCTTAGTGAAATCAATGTATAACAGTATATAATAATTGTCTTCCTAATACAGTATCATGGCTATTGCTATCACTATGTAGGAAAATTCATATAATTTAAGGAGAAAAGGATATCTGAACCACCAAATGGGTTGAGATGCAAATTAGGGCTATAATGTCCAATAAATTAGGGCTATACAATCCACCTAATATCTCTGGGGCCATAATAGAACTATCTAGGAAGTATGATAGGAAGATAATTATGAATTCTTCAGCAGACAAAGAGAACCCTTAATATGACAAATTTGTGATAGCTAAGGTATCTTTCCTAAAGGCCACACACAACGACAATGAGAAACTACATTTTTTTT
>QARZ01018780.1:0-10408 GCA_013407115.1 Glycine latifolia
AAGAGAAGAATTGATGAAGGGCCCCATCACCGCTTCTTTCTGGCAGAGTCTCCACACTAAATCTCACTTCTCTCACTTCCCTAACCTACCTAATACTACTAATATTTACAAATTTAGAAGAAGAGCTAAGGTTTTTATGAGCACCTTAGAAGCCCAAGGGAGAAAGAAAGCAATGGAAAAAGTTAGAGTTCCAAATGAAGGGTGCTGGGGTATTTATAGATGTTTTCTGGCCGACTTAACTCGCCCAGGCGAGCCATTTTAGGCTATTTTACTCGCCCAGGCGAGTTTGCATATCTTTTTACACGTTTCCAGCTGTCCCAAGTGGCCCAAGTGGCCCAAATTGGTGTTTAACTCGCCCAGGCGAGCATTTTATACTATATTCACTCGCCCAGGCGAGTTAAAAGGTAAGCTGGATAGTTCTGATGGGCCTTTTGCTTTCTGCACCTCCTTGTTTGCTTTCTTCAGTCTGATCTGCTTGCTTTTTGTTTACGGAAGCCCCAGAAATTCACGGAATCTATCAAAATTTAAAACATGTTGGATTAATCTTCCGAAATATGACGAATGACATTTATGCAAGCATTAGGAGCTATTTAACTAGGTTTAGGGTAATTTTATAATAAAAACTTATGAAATCAAACGATAAGTGCCTTTATTTAAAACATGAGTTAAACACCAATTTGGGCACTTATCACATGTGCATCACAAAAAATATCCTAGAGACGACTTCTTCATGTGAATAACAGTACGGTTAGAATAGTTTTTCATTAGATTTGAAGCTAGTACCTCAAAATCAACGATATCGTACTGGAACCGTAGCTCACAGCTTCTTGTCGACTTTGAATGCAGGGGACAGATGCTTTTCACACAATGTAGTACTCGCCGTCCGAAGTGAGCTTCATTTTTGTGGCTGCGGTGGCGAAGCTCTGCTCTTCCAAGCAGCTTCTGCGTCTTATCAAATAACACCAAGAATCAGCTCACAATGATGTCGCTCTTCAATTCTTCTTCTCAAGAAAGGTTGCTTACTAAAATATGGTTGCAATGTCTGTTGTCGTTCTTCACGGGTGCTTCGCGAGGTACTTCAATGGAGGTTAGGGATTGTGAGAAAGGGGGCGCAGAGGAATGGGCGTTTTAATTGGTTTTTAATATTTTGAATAGAATCAAAGGGGGCGCAGAGAAAGGGGCTTTTTAATTGGGTTTTAATATTTTAAATAGAATCAAAGTCGGTTATTATAAAAATCGACTTTGAATTGAGAAAAACAACGACGAGCACTAGGGAAACCGACGTGGTTTTTGGATTAATGTTCAAAAAATTACAAAATTGCCACCGGTTTCCAAACGAAGTCGGTTTTTCAACGACCGTCGTCGATAGCACGTCGTGGAATTCGCCTTTTGTAGTAGTGTGACCACCTTCGTCGCTGCCAAAATGGCTGTCACTATTGCCGATGACAGTCATTTTGGTGGCTACAAAGGTGATCATAACGACGATCATAGCGGTAGCAATGATGATGACGATAACAATCATGTTGGTGGTGGCGATGACGGTTGACAATTATGATGGTGCTTGCAGTGGCAGCCATGACAGTAATGGTGGAAATTGTAATTACAGTGGTGGTAGTCATGGTGATGATAGGTTTGAGATATTTTAGGATATCCAAGATTAAATATTTAAGATATTTAATTTTTATTTGGTAAATCTTAAGGAGATTTAATCGTTAAATGAAGTTCTAATTTGAATTTTAAATGTTTTAATATTAATTTTCATTTTAATCTAATGGTTGATATTAGTCATTTTTATTTTCACGTAAGATGATGATTCTCACATGATATGTCCTTGTGTTAGCAAATTATATATAATAGGTATCATATGAAAATGACTATCTTATATGAGAATGAGAATGCTTAATCTCAAACCCTTAAATTAAAATGAAAGATTAAGATTAAAACATTTTAAATTCAAATTAAAACCTCATTTAACCATAAAATTTCTATAAGATTTACTAAACATAAAATCAATTATCTTAAAGATTAATTATAATGTTCTAAAATATTTTAAACCTATCATTACCTTGATTGTCAACCGCTATCACCATCAACATGAATGTTGTTGTCGTCATCACCATTGTGATCGTCATCATGACCACTATCGTCCCCACCAACATGACCGTTGCTACTGTCACTACCACTATTATCGCAATGGTGGCAGTGGTAGCAACGACAATCATATTAGTGACAATAACAGTGACCATGATGGGAATTATGGTGTTGATGGTTACGAAAATGGTGGTGGTTGTATTAATGATTTTAACGTAAAATAAATCTTTAAAATATTTATTTTTTATGTAAAATTTTTATAATTAAATGAGTTTTTTATTTGAATTTAAAATGTTTTAAATTTGAAATTTCATTTTAATTTAACGATTGAAATTAATTATTATTATAAAATATCATTTTAATCTCTCTCTTTCTATTTTATATATATACACGCGCGCGCGTCATTGTCGATTCTTTTTTCACCCAATTTTTGACTTAGGTACTTAAGTCTGACGATCCATCCAAAAATCACCCATCATAACCTTCGGTTCAACAAGAGAACAAGTTTAATTTGAGTAAAAATTTAAAATGTATAAATTTTATAATTAAAAACTTAACTGATTAAATTGAGTTAATAATAAATCTAAAATGAGATTCAATAATTGTAATTGGTTTAATTTAACTTTAGAATGAAAAAATAATAATTAACTAAATTAATCTAAACTAATTTAGTTTTGTTTTATTCGACAATTTACTTTAAAATTTATATTATGAAATTGAACTAACAAATTCAAATTAACACCAATCGACATAAACCTCGAGTAGTACAGCGCATAAGTTGTCCACAACCACAGGCCATTGTGCTTTTTCATCATCAATGCTTTTGTCTAAGCTGTGGCAAGAATGTGAATACTGTCACATTGAGCACAGTGCCACAACAGCCATGGCTTCGTGTTTTTCTTTCACACATTTTTCGCAATAAAAGCGATAATGGTGAGAAACAGTAACCAACCTAGCAAGAAACAAAACAATTAACTCCCCCTCTTCATGCATTAAATGAGTTGCCTCTAGGATTGTTCTGAAGTCTAAGTCAAGCTACAACTATAAGTCCAGGAAAAGTTCAAGTCCAATAGACACTTAATAAAGCACATTAAATATAAGTATTATCTAACTATAATATTTTTTTTATCCATAAAAATTATAATAATTCATGCACCATGTTTAACTAGTTGAATTATTACTCTTAACATTTAAGCTATTGCTAGCAACTTTATCATATTTATTAATATTCTTCACTTTAAAAACATTAGTAAGGTACTAATTGATTTATTTCATTTTTATCTTTGTGAGTTAACATCTCTATTAAGTGAAATAAAAGTGTATTAATAAATTAATATAATAACATAGTAAAGTATTCGCGTGTGTAGTTAAAATTGTAAGTATTTAATAATTATATTTAAACTTAATTTAGACCCTTAACGGGGAAAATATTGTCCTATCATTGTTAGTAGTCTTAAATTTAAGTTTAAGAATTTATTTATGTAAAACTTGAGGCTATGCTTGACAAGTATTTTCAATTAATTTTTAGTTTTTTTATTAGTTGAAAAATTTGTTTAACTTTATTAACTTGAGTTATTTTTTGAGACATTATTTTAAAATAATATTTTTAAAACATTAACTTCCAACTTTTATATTTATTTCATTTTTATACTTATCCTTAAAATATTTATTAAATTTTCTTATAACCTTTTTTTTTACATAAGATAGGGTTTTTTTCCTTCTCTTTTTCTTACAATTTTTATTTAACCATTAGGTTATTCACATTATTTATTCTATTATGTTAACATTATACTTCAAAATAATTTAAATATTATACTAATCAACACAATAAAAATATGACTTCTTCTTAAGAGTTTGTTAATTTATTTTATTTTAAACTTGATTGAAAATATTTTAAGATATAATATAAGATTAATAGTGTAGTACATAATACGAAAAAAAGTATTAATCAAAACTGAAAATTTTAATTAAAATAATTGATTTATAAAAAAATTGTAAGATTTTAAAAGTAATTAAAAACTAAAATTATAATCATCCCATATATTGCATAAATAAAATAAAACTAAAATTTATATAAAAATATCATATAAAGATGCATATTTTTGTTATTTTATATTTATCAATTATTTCAAAATATAAACTTATGAGACCATAATGATATAAACTTCATCACTATTGTTGTGCCCACCACATTACACCACCACCACTACTACATTATTGTCTTTATCGTCACTAATGTCATTATCATCATTACCACCATGACATGACTATCGTGATTGCCACCATCGTATCATAAGAATAATAATTTTTATTATAAATAGTGGTGACAGTGGTGACAATGATAGTGCAAGTGTAGCGATGACGACATATGACACTACAACCATCATCACCACCGTCATCTCGAGTTCTCGACCACCATAATCGCACCACCGCGACTACAACCATAATTGCATTACCATCATTGTCATTATTGTCGCCACCACCATTGTCCTATCATTATTGTGTTCTCTAGTATGTTAGCCTAATGTATGAAGAAAGGTGTAAAGTGTAACGACCCGCCGCCATTACATGAAATTATGAACTATCACAAGCGGAAGACTTTATTTTAATTCCCTTAAAACTCTTCGATTAATTTAATTATGAAAATACTTGTAAACTTTTCATGTTTCCAAGACCAAAGCTAAGACACAAGATACAAAGGTAAAAATCAACATTAGAGAAAATCATAACTCCTCAGAACATGCATATAAACATATACAATTCTATAAAGGTAAACTGCCTATACTCTGAGTTGGTCAACACTATACAAGATTCTAAGAAAGAAACAATTGAGAGAAACACATCTTCACATCCCGGTACTCATCCATGAAGTCTCCAAAGATACGGGACCACCTCCTAGCCATTTGCTTCCCGCGTACGTCAAATATGGGATAATAACAAACATGAACCATATGTGCAACAATGCAAGGGTATGCTTACCAAAAACAAGCATACTAAAACAAGATAAAAATTAATAGTTCAAGCATAAACAAGCACCATCATATACATATATAACATAATATTTGGAATTTATACTTAAGGCATAAATCGTAGAATTTCATATAACAAAGCATCTCATAATAATCATCAGTTCATCAATCATCACATCAAGATTCAATCATCATACACCATCATCATCATCATCACCATGATGCATTCACCAAACAACATCATCATCAGTCCATTGATCATCGACACCAAAGATAGACTTGACTTCATGGAGATTTTTACCTTTTAAGCGATTAATCCAAGTACATCCCTTTACATAATCATACATTGACCATTAAGGGAGACTCAAATTAACTCTATGGAGGAAGTGCGGTTTTATCGAAAATAGATGAGTGTGGGTAGTGGATTACCTCAGTAAGGCTTGTAAAGACCTTAACTATCTAGGGATTCACCCACTCATCCATTCTATAGGTTCATTCTCGTTAATCACCACCTCAAACCTCAAACAATAGGTTGAGGGCTCACCAAGAACCCTAACTTACATGTCTACTCACAACAACAACTACACTTAGATACCTTAAGAAATTTAGGTATGACATACCCGTACCCACCATCTCACTCATGGTTAGTCTCAAGTATCTAAGTTTCACTATCAACAATAATTCATCCCATATACATTGAAAAGTCACTAAACCTCTTGGAAAGTTCTCATCACTCTGACATGCCATTCAAAGTCAAAACCTAGGGGTGTTACTTGGGAAGATACCTCACTAAGCAAGACCCTTGTATCACTTTAGTGAGGTGGAGTAATGGTGTGCAACTCACCCTCTCAAGTATATCATTTTATTTTCAACAAAAACCTTCCCAAAGGCCATAGCTAACCCTTCCAATACATATGGATGATTACAAGGCAAGATTATCAACCATTATCATCATCTTATCAACATCAATGCATTCACCTTATCAAACAATATTCATATAGATTTAATTCATCATTAATTCATGATGCATATCTCATTCAACTTACTATCCATTCATCATTCACATCTTGTTCAATTCATCATTCATATCATTCTCACCAGTCATGAACCCTTACATAGTTCAACTACATCTCATGAGACTTTTCACACCACAAGATCTCATAATCAAACATTGAATTTCAACATATGAATGTGAATAAACTTGCACAAAAGGAATTCAAGAAGTAAAAGAGAGTCTTAATGTCTTTCTTATAAATTTCATAAACTCAGGGGTAATTCAAAGAAAAATATAAGAAGAGTTTAAGATCCATTTTCGTCTCAGCGAGCTTGAAGTTCACCACGACTAACCAAGAACCAAAGACGTCACTCAAATTTTCACTAAAGCTTGATAGATTCTTGCTATAGCAAAAATATGTGATTCTAGCCATAGTGAAATTTTAGCTGCAACAAAAATAATTTTAGCCATGGCAAAATAAGGTCTGCAAAATCATGATTTTTTTGCAATTCATTTTAGCTGCAACGAAGATGATTTTAGCCATTGCGAAACAAGGTATGCAGAATCATGATTTTTTGAGAATATGACTCTTCCTTTTCTTTCTATTCATACCCTATCACTTCCTAAGCTCACCCTCTATGTTCTTATCACTTAATGCCCACTCATCTCAATCGAAACACTCTAAAGCTTACTATTCACACCTAAAACAAGATTTTTGCATGCGTTATCATAATCATATATACAAACATCACAAAATATCACCTCATAATTAATTAATTAATTAATTACATACACTTAAATTTAATTTAATTACTCTTGCAATTAATTAAAACACTTAATTAGACATAATGAAGATTAGATTATTACATCAAGTATTAGTTTAAAGTATGTTAGCCTTCTAGACATAGGATCCACATCATGAGCAAGACTACCAAAGGATAGCTAACTAGAATCATGAAAGCAAATCATGTTTTCCAGGATCAAAGTTCAGGAAAAATAAGAAGTTACGTATGATTAGAATCATGGCCAAAAGGTATCTCTAGTCAAGGGGTAGATAATTAGAAAATGTAGAATTGAACAGAGAATGAAACACAAATGTTTGCATTGCTCAAAAACACCTATATCAGAAGCACACTTAAAAAGAAGACATGGAAGTGTTTGGAAGTATAAACTTACATAAATCATCAAGTCCTTATGAGAATAAAGTAATTAGAAGTTTAGAAGGTTGATGCTCAAGCACTGCATTCACCTAAAGTGATATTAAGGAGCATTTTATAGAAGATCAATATTAAAAAGTAATACCCATGACAAGTTTAAAAGATGTCATAAGGCAATACACTAATATAAAAACAAGCACCAACAACCACAATTTAAATTCAAATTTATGCTAGTTGTATGCAAAAAAGTGTATAGAATGCAACATGAAAAACTTTAGAAGTTGCAGATGCACAGGGAAACACAATGAAATGCAATTCATATAGCATTTGAAACTATTTAAAAATCCCTCCAACATCCAAAAATGGCTAGCTCCAAGGTCTATGTATATAAGGGTCTTCATTCAAAGGAGCTCATTTCAAGGAAGATAAATTCTAAAGTGAGGGTAAGGTAAAAAAATTCAAGCTTCTCAAGAGTGAAACTTCAACTTCTAAATAAATTCTTCATTAGCCAAAACATTATAGGATTAGAGTCAACCTTTGTTAATTCAAAATAGTGTATGTAAGAACTTATGTTTTATGGAAACTCGATGAAGATGGTATCCAAAAGAGGTGCAATAGGTTTTGTCCAAACAAAATCTAGAATGAGCGGGAAACCGAGAAGAACATTCAAGAGATTATTCTTCTAAAGTGGTTTTTAAGCACAAAGTTTGTTGTGATAGTCTACAACAATGTTGTTGTTGGGTAAAACCTATAGAGGTTTGTAAGAGAATACTTGGGTTGAGTGAAATTTATAGAGGCGAAAATACTAAGGTGAAGAGCCTACAAAGGTTGAAAATATTGAGTGAAGGGCTATTGAGGTTAAAGAATACTAAGTGAAACCTACAAAGGTTTATAATATTGGAGTGTGACCTATAGAAGTGAGAATATTGGTTTATGACTTTCTGAGTTAAGAATATTAAGTTGAGATGTGGCTTGCAGAGGTTAGAAAGAATAGTGTGTGAAAATAGAGCCTGAGAAGGCTTGGGAAGAAATAATACCCTATGTATTTTTGCTTGGTCTTAGTGGAAAATCCTATATGTGTAGGGAGTAGATGTAGCCTAAGGTTGGGGTGAACTATTAAAAAAATTCCCCATTGTTGTATCCTTCATATTTGATTCTCATTTTAGTGTATACTACATATTCCTTTTAAGTTCTAAAAACCTTATTTTTTCCATAAGTATAACTTGAGTCATATATTAAAAGGATTTAATTTTAATCATTAGAATCAATATTAAAGATTTTCATAAAGAAAGAAAAACATTAGAATTTGTATTCAAAGAGAATCTAATAGTTTGCAAACATATTTTGAGAAACAATTTTGTATAAGATAAACTTGGTATTTTTGATTTATTATTATTCTTTATTGTCAAGTATATAAGAAGGATTTTCCTCATTCCTAACATAACTTTTGATATCCAAGCTTAAGATTGAGGGAAACATATCAGAAGCTAACTTATGTTTACAAAAAGAAAAGTTGTAGTTAGTTGGAGTGTTACTATTCAATTCTCTTCTAGTGACCAACTGATATGTTTCATGCGTGTATGTGCATGTGTATTTATTTGTGTTCAAGGGGGATCAAATGACACTAGCATAACTTTAAAGGAGTTACACCCATCATCACTGATTGATTTTCATATATATATAATCTAATGATTTAGATGTAATCACTAAAGCCAAGCACATGCCTTCAACAAGCACTACTACAAATAAGCCTTTTTACGACACACAATCGACGACAGTTGTTTGATAACCGTCTTTGTATGTCATGCGGTGGCAATTTTGTAATTAAATGGAACTTTACAAGACAGCTTATCATAAAGAAGACGGTTATTAAGAGACCGTCATTGTTGAACCCGATTTCAAAGACGGTTTTTTTGAATGCCCATCTTTGTTTATTTCATTTTATTTCAACCTTCTTTTTAATTAAAATCGATCATTTCGCCTGTGCCCTAGTCTCGTACCTCTCGCTTTCTCATCGTCTTCCTCCTTCTCTTTGCTTGTGCCCTAACCTCTCTTGGCCTGTGCCCTGGTTCCGAATCCCATTTCCTCTGCTTTGATCTCCAAAAGGTATGTTCCGAGTAGTGTACTGATGCAGTATAGGACTTACATTATCTATGTCAACTGTTGAAATCAGATTTCGTTAGTCGGGCTATTGTGATGCCATGTAGATGGAGTTGAATTTCCATTGGATTCATGGGTTCAACTTAACGGAGCTGATTATTTGGCCTTGCCAAGTTAGGGATTGATGTTAGGTTTGGTAGATTTTATTATCTTAATTACTAAATTGATATTGGCCTTCAATGGTCTGCCATGTGTGTCCGACAATTTAAGAAAGGCCTTATTCAATTTCCTGGTGTTTTCAAGGTTTTATGGGTTGAATATAATGTGATGGATTGATTAAATTTTCAAGCCTCAATCATATCTTAATGTTTTTTTCCTTTTCAAATATGAGCACAATGCCTCTGGTCTTAGTGGAGTATCAGTGTATTTGTGCTTTAAGAAAAGAGGCATAATTATAAGCTAAGCTAGTTGGACGAACTAGGAATCTAGATGATGTTGCAGGGCTACAAGCTTATTCTTATTTCTATGCTTTTGAGATTTTAGTGATTAAGTTGTTACTAGCCATAGTTTCCATTAAAAAGAATTGAAAACAATGACTGAGTGACAGCAACAATAACAGATTCTGCTCCTGGAATTCCATGTTGCCTTTACAGTGTTTCTGTTTTATTGTGCCTTGTATTTATTTTTGGGCTTGACTTTCTACCTCATGCTGTTTGGTATGCAAGTTGCTTTTAAACTATTTTAAGTTCACAAGGAGGGACCAAAATATGGTGACAAATAAAAGTTTGGTATGCTAGAAAATTTGATTGTTTGTAGGGGTATATAATAATTTCCACTAAGGTCTAATTTCAACTATTATCCTAATTAATATATGTCACACTCCACTAACTTCTTAGACTTAGTGCCCCAACAAAAGCAAAGTGGTCTGCATCAAGAATGTTATGTTTGAATATTTATATACTAAAGGGACGCAACGCTCATTCTTACAAAATAAAACTGTCAACTTCAGTTTTTTTCTTGAAAAGGCTTCCTCTGTGGGGGAATTTATTGTTCCTTACAATATAGATAGGAAACACCACCATAGTTTTTGTGTAACT
>QARZ01018901.1:0-10724 GCA_013407115.1 Glycine latifolia
CCAATTTCATGAAACTAGTGATCAAGTAGAATCAAGCATTAAGAACGGAATAAATTTACCAATAATAAATAGAAAAGACTTATGCATAAATAAATATTAAAAGAGATACTTAGGGTAAGAAGATTACATCCAATCCTTTGAGAGAAGCTAGCCAAGCATGAAGAGAACCTCCTTAGAAGAATAAATGAAAGAACTCATCATCGCTTCGTTTTGGCAGAGTTTTCATGCTAATCCTCACCTCTCTCACTATCCTAAGCTACCCTTTTACAAGAAATGAAGAACCTAAGGCTTGAGAGCAAGCTTAGGAGCAAGGGAGAAGAGGAATGGAAGTTGCAAGAAGTGGGAAATGCTTTGCGGGTGCATGGCTATTTATAGATGGTGATCTGCTCGTGTTTAGTCGCCCAAGCGAGCCTTTTATGTGTGTTCCAGTCGCCCAGGCGAGTTAAGGGCCCAAGTTGCACGTCCACTTGGCCACTTGGAGGCCCACTTGCATGTGTTGCTTGCCCAGGCGAGCCAATTACACTACATTCACTCGCTTGGGCGAGTTAAATGTACTTCCAGAAGAGTCTTTGGGCTTTTGATGCATTATGGGCCTGATTTGCTTGTTGCACCTCCTTGTTTTGCTTTAT
This sequence comes from Glycine latifolia, assembly GCA_013407115.1. NCBI lineage: Eukaryota > Viridiplantae > Streptophyta > Magnoliopsida > Fabales > Fabaceae > Glycine > Glycine latifolia. The sequence continues at coordinate 630 of QARZ01018901.1, forward strand.
GGTTCATTTTTGCTTGCTCTAAGTGTACGGAAGCTTCAGAATTTACGGAATCTTGCAAAATACAAAAGAAGATTGGATGAATCATCAAGAATTAAAACACTTCATTAATGTTAAGCGCTAAATACAAACTAACTAGATTAGGGCAAATTTTTTATAGATATTCTTAGAAAAATATAAGATAAGTGCTTTAAATGTAATCCTAATTTCACTAAAATATGGCACTTATCAACTCCCCCTAACCTAGAATGTTGCTTGTCCTCAAGCAATAGTAAAATGAGAACATGTTTTGTAAAGAATCAACTTCCCAAAATTTTCTCAGAACATATTAAATAGTTAATCTTAAGAATTTGAAACAAAAGATGAAATTCACATAACCAAAATGAGATTAAGATCATTTTACATTTCCTTTCTAAAGAATATCAGAAGAAACATGTGATTGATTCAAATAGAGGAAAACCTCTCAAAGTGTTTAATTCTCTCACAAGTAAGTGTTTAATCTCAATTCCTACACTGATACTTTATAGATTGATTTTGCAATTCATTTCCTATCAAATCAAAGTTCATAATCAACAAGGATCATCAGGGCTTTTATGGCTGGGCTTTTGGTTAGAAAAGAAATCTCGGTTTTTCTGGATATTCAAAGAACCTTTGGAATAGGAGAGCATATACAGATAGAACATTGAAATCATTACTTCCTATGTCTTCCTTTTTTCTTCCAAGATATCTATCAATCTTTTTATTCACCTAACTTTGTACAATACTTTAAAACACAAGGAATTTGTTTCCTTTTTGCTTTTCTTTTTCTTTTTCTTTCACTTCTTTTCTTTCTTTTCTTTTACTAATCACATGAATAGCATATAACCACATTTAAGAGTCTTTTTCATAACATGAACTTCCCAAAAGAATTTTCCCATCAACAGATCATTTCCTTTTTGCTCTCCTATCCTTAGGTAAGGTAGGGAATTCCTATCCTAAGTTAGGGTTTCAACAAAATATCAACTGTTTGGCTCAAAAAGGGTTGCAAAATGGTAAATCATTATATTCATGTTGGGATAGCTTTTTGGCCAGTGGCTTTAAAAGATGTTCAAAAAGAAAGAAGGCCTAAATCATATAGATGCATCATATGTTTTGACAATTAGAAATTAATGCAAAATTACTATAAATCATATCAGTGAGGACTCTCAATATAATATATGTGGTTGCACACACTTACTGGGCTCAAGGTCTGTTTTCATGTTCAAATCAAATCAATGTTTCGAAAGATATTCTTTATTAATTTCATGTAAAGAAAATCTTGCCTTCATTTTGTTTTTGGAAAGTCATTTCATTTGTTTTCTCATTCTCAAGATTTTTCAAAAATCATTTTGTTGTTTTGATCCCATATTAATAACAAGTTTCAAAACAATATTTGTTGATTCTTTTCAAAACATGTTATTTTTCAAGAAAATTATTTCTTTTAAGCCCCAAAAAGATTTTCTATATTAATTACAACTATAAGCAAAAAGCAAAAATTTTGGTGTATTTTTCAAAAAGACATATTACTAGTATATAATACCAAAAAGATCTATTAACACCAAAAAGATTATCAGTGCATCTAACTAACAAAGGTGAACTAGTTAATAATAGTAATATAGTAACTAAAGCAGTAAAACAAAAATAAATAACGTAAAATATTCAAAAAGTGAAGAAAGCTGAAAATAAATAAAAACAGAGTCACAGTGTCACAAATGGTGTAAATCCGTGATATCTGATGTAGATGCTAGGGTCTACTCCAAATCATCCTCCTCTTCCTCTCTTCCTTGATCATGTACAGGGTCAGCTACAGGCTCCTGCTCAGCTCCCTGACCTTCTGCCCCCTCCTGAAATATTGGCTTGTCCCCAGGCCATGCTACATGATCGCTGAACTGCTCCGGAGTGGGCCAGTGGAATTGTGTAGGATCCTGTCTGTGCTGGTGCTGGGTGTAGTCATAGAAACTTTGATTCAGCCACACCTGTCCTCTATGATTAGCAGCCTGTTGATCCGCCACATGTTGCATATAGATTTGCATCTGAAGTTCCATACGCTACATATGAGCGAAAATGGACTCCATAGATGCTGGCTGTGGTGGCTGCTCCTCCTGTACCTGTCTAGCTAAACAATATTTTTCAATAAAAGCACGGTTAATAGGAGGTCTAATGATCTTTGAGGGTTGCACTGGGATTCCATAAAATCTACATAATCCTGTAATGAGTGCAGGAAATCCTAGTGCTCGATTGGCTTTTTCTGGGTTTGTTGGATGTTTGGGTGCCTCTAAGGTGACAAACTGATGGATGGAATCTGAAATGAGCTGGGCTACATTAACAGTGATCTGAGACATACAACTAAAAACTAGCTGACATTTGGGTAGAGGTAGATCATTGCTATGGTCACTAGGAAGAATGTTGCTCAAGAGGAATGTCATCCAAATTTGGGTTAGGGTAGTCATATTAGTACGCATTAATCTAACTCTGTTACCTGTTATACTTTTGGCAAAGTCAGTACCTGGTATACACAGAAGTTGGATTAATTCTTGCTCATCAAACCCTAAGTGGATATTCCTTCTTGCTTGATATTCACATAGTTGGCCTTCTTCCAAAATTAATGGATTCCCTAGGATTTGATTGATGGCATCTGCGTCATAAGGGATCCATTATCCTCGCACAAAAGAGCGTTTGTCTCGGACTCCTTCTTGAAGTGGCCAGGCATTTGCGTAGAATTCCAAGACAATTTGAGGATCAAATTTGTGAATAGGATTGGCCAACTGCCCCCATCTCCTTCTATCCAGTTCAGCTGTGAAGTCGGTGTATTCATCATCCATCAGTTGAACTTTTCTCTCTTTGAGGAATGACCAATTCTTGATAGTTTCGAATCTTTGTTGGTGTTCCTTGGTCCTGAACCTGTGAGGGTCAAATTCAATGCCTTCTAGGGGGTTTGAGCTTGACCCCTCTCCTCCGTGTCTAACTCTTTTTGATGAAAGCTTTTTAGGTGCCATCTGCAAAGAATTTTTCAAAATAGAACAATGATGGAATTGATACCGATCAGCAAAAAATAGCAAGCAATCAGCACATATATGGCAAATCTTTGCACATAGTGTTACCAATGAGCAATTATCTCATAGTTGGCCAACCTATGAAACTCGAATGTGTGTATGTTTAATGTGTGATTACCATGTTCAAGCTTTTGCACATTATAATTTAATCAAACTGTTGGTTGGATACCTATTAGTTTAAATGTATACCTCAGCCTATACTTATTCAATTATCCTAAATGCTACAAACACTTTGTATAAAGCCATTGTAGTGAATTTCAAGTTTGTGCAAGAAGGAGTGATCCAATCTTTTAAAGCTAGTATTAGGCATTGAAATGTAATTTTGCAATTCAGATCATTTAACAAGCATCCCAGAGAGAAATTTGTGCATCAATTTAGAGGATATAACATGGCTATTTCTTTGAAGCATTTTGTCAAACACATGGTGTGCATGGTTTGTTTTCTATGCAAATGAGTAGCCTTTGTATGTGCTTGCACAAATATTTAGAGAATGAGAAGGAGAAGAAATCAGAGTATCATCAATTTACAAAAACCACATCAATCAAGGATTTGCAAAATCTGTAACTTATTTTATCCTAGGGTTTTTGAATTTTGAAAATAAGAACCAAAGTACAAGAATTGAAAGCAACAAAAAATATAACTTATCCTAATTTTTTAAGCAATTAAAACTGACATAGCAACAGAGACACTTACCTGGTGTTGGAGTGAAGAAAGGAGTGAAAATGTAATGGCCTGGGCGAGTTGAAGGGAAGAAGAACAAAGAAATGCCAGTGCCTAAGTAAATGTTAAACTTACAGAAGCAAATTTGATGCAAATTTGGGCACAAATGATAAATTTTACCTTCTGATTTTTGTGCTCCAGACCCTGCTCGTCCAAGCGAGCATTTTGTTCATGGTTTACTCGCTTGGGCGAGTTAAACACCAATATTTTTTTTTTAATTTTTTTTAATTTTTTAATTTTTTTTAATTTTTTTAATTTTTTTTAATAGAAAAATTATTTTAGCTTATAATTATCTACTACTTTAACTAATCTATATTTATATAGGCAAAAATATTTAAATAAAATGATAAAGCATAGAAAAAGAAAGGTTAGAAGTTACTTAGGTTGCCTCCTAAAAGCGCTTCTTTAACGTCGTCTTAGCTGGACGTATTTGTAGCTCAAGCTTCTTGTAAATGAACCACCATGATGAGTCTTTCAACATCACCACCTAAGTAGGGCTTGAGTCTGCCACCATTGACTGTCCATGTTCTATTTGTGGTTGGATCTTCAAGGACTATAGCCCCATGTGTCATTACCTCTTTAATGATGAAGGGTCCAGACTATTTGGACTTCAGCTTACCTGAGTGCCCAAAATGCTTTGTGCTCCTATTCAACAGGTAGATGGTATGATTTGCCGTAGACCAACTGGAAGGGTGTAAGGCCAGTAGGAGCTTTGTATGCTGTCCTATAGGCCCACAATGCTTCATCTAGCTTTTGAGACCAGTCCTTCCTTGATTGAGCAACTGTTTTCTCTAAGATTTTCTTGATTTCTCTATTGGAAACTTCAGCTTGCCCATTGGTCTGAGGATGATAAGGTGAGGCCACCTTGTGTCTGACACTATAATGTTGGAGAACCTTCTGTAATTGGGTATTGAAAAAATGGGATCCTCCATCACTTATCAGTACTCTGGGAGTTCCAAACCTTGAGAATCTATTTTTCTTCAAGAAGCGAATAACTGTCTTTGAATCTGCATGTTGTGCAACTACTGCTTCTACCCATTTGGTCACATAATCCACAGCCAATAAAATGTATTCATTTGAGTATGAGGATGGAAATGGACCAATGAAATCAATCCCCCAACAATCAAATGCCTCAACCTCCAGAATGTTGTGTAAAGGCATTTTATTTCTTCTGGAGATTCCACCTGTTCTCTGGCAATTATCACATCTTTGCACATATTCATGGGCATCTTTGAATAGTGTAGGCCAATAAAATCCTGACTGTAGGACCTTTGCAGCAGTCCTATCTCCATTGTAGTGGCCTCCATATGGTGAACTGTGACAGTGCCATAGGATGTTCCTTGCCTCTCCCTGAGTCACACACCTCCTTAACAGATTATCAGCTCCAATTTTGAAGAGGTAGGGATCATCCCATATAAAATATCTGGCATCTCTGAGAAACTTCTTCTTCTATTGCCAAGTGTAATCTTCAGGGATTGCACCGGCTGCCTTAAAGTTAGCCATCTCTGCAAACCATGGACTTTTTGAAATATGGAAGAGCTTCTCATCGGGGAATTCTTCTTGAATTTCTGGGTCTTGAGTGGCTATTTCCTCACTGGTAGGTCTGGACAAATGATCAGCTACATGATTTTCACATCCTTTCTTATCCTTGATTTCTAAATCAAATTCCTATAGAAGCAAAACCCAACGGATAAGTCTAGGTTTAGAATCAGATTTAACTAACAAATATTTTATTGCAGCATGATCAGTAAAAATCACCACTTTAGATCCTATCAAGTATGATCTAAATTTTTCCAAAGCATACACTTTTGCAAGCAATTCTTTCTCAGTTGTTGCATAATTGATTTGAGCATCATTTAAAACTTTGCTTGCATAATGTATGACATGGAAAACTTTGTTTCTCCTTTGTCCCAAAACTGCTCCTACAACATAATCACTTGCATCATACATTATTTCAAAATCAAGTGTCCAATCAGGTGCAGTGATTATGGGTGCAGAAACTAGTTTTTGTTTCAAAGTATTAAAAAGCTTTAAAGTATGAATCATCAAAATGAAATGAAACTTCTTTATTTAAAAGATTGCTCAGTGGCTTGGCAATTTTTGAAAAATCTTTAATAAACCGTCTGTAGAACCCTGCGTGTCCTAGAAAACTTCTAAAGCCTTTGACATTGGTTGGTGGAGGTAATTTCTCAATGACATCAACTTTAGCTTTATCCACTTCAATGCCCTGCATAGAAATTTTGTGACCTAAAACATGCCTTCAGTCACCATGAAGTGACACATCTCCCAATTAAGCACAAGATTAGTTTCAATACATCACTTCAACACAATATCAAGGTTAGACAGACATAAATCAAAAGAAGTACCAAATACTGAAAAAATCATCCATGAAGATTTCAATGCTTTTCTCAATAAGGTCAGAAAAAATAGCAAGCATGCACCTTTGGAATGTGGCGGGTGCATTACAAAGACCAAAAGGCATTTTCCTATAAGCAAAGATACCGAAAGAACAAGTAAAGGCTGTTTTCTCTTGGTCTTCAGGATCAACATTAATTTGATTGTATCCTGAATAACCATCAAGAAAATAGTAATATTGCTGACCTGCTAGTCTCTCCAACATCTGATCCATGAATGGTAGTGGAAAATGATCCTTCCTTGTGGCTTTGTTGAGCTTTCTGTAGTCAATACACATCCTCCAACCTGTAACAGTGCGTGTTGGAATAAGCTCATCTTTATCATTTTTAATTATTGTCATGCCACCTTTCTTGGGTACTACCTGTACAGGACTTACCCATTGACTGTCTGAGATAGGATATATCATTCCAGCCTCGAGTAGCTTGACTACCTCTTTTCTGACAACTTCTTTCATGGTTGGGTTGAGTCTTCTTTGTGGCTGAGCTACAGGTTTATAGTCCTATTCCATCAAAAGTCTATGCATACAATAAGAAGGACTAATACCTGTTAGATCTGAGAGTGTCCAACCAATGGCTTTGTAGTTCTCTTTCAAGACTTTCACCAATTTCTTTTCTTCCTCCTTAGAGAGATGGGCATTTATAATTACTGGCTTTTCAGAATTACCTGCAAGAAAGACACATTTTAAATGTGAAGGTAATACCTTTAATTCCAGCTTTGGTTCTTCTTTTTGCTTTTCTTCTTTTATTTCTCCAAAGAAGGATTGGTGATAAGGAACTTCTTTACAAGCATTCAATTGATGAAGATATTCTGCTTCCTTTTTATCTCCATCTTCATATTGGACTGTTTCTGTCAATGCCTTGTCCAAGCCTTCCTTCCTGTGAATAAATCTTTTAGAGTCAGAAATTACCTCATCAAGGACATCAACTCTAAAGCATTCTCTTTTATCTGTGGGGTGCTTCATTGCTTCAAGAACATTGAACTGCACTTCATCATCTTGCACCCTTACAGTGAGTTTTCCTTCATCCACATCAATCAAGACTTTGGCAGTCTTCATGAAAGGTCTGCCAAGAATTAGTGGAACTTCACTGTCTTCATCCATGTCCATCACTACAAAATCAACTGGAAAAAAAGAATTTGTCAACTTTCACCAACACATCTTCAATAATGCCATGAGGATGCTTGATGGTTCTATCAGCTAGCTGCAAAGTCATTCTTGTTGGTCTGATTTCTACTTCTCCTATCCTTTTGACCATGGATAATGGAATGAGGTTGATACTTGTGCCTAAGTCAAGAAGAGACTTCCCTACTGATAAATTCCCAATAGCCACAGGAATTGTGAAACTACCGGGATCTCTTGATTTTTCTGGAAGTGTCTTTTGGATGATTGCACTGCAACCTGCATCCAGCTCTATGGTTTCATCATCTGTGTATCTTTGTAAGTAGATCCTTCATGAATTTGGCATATGTTGGCATCTGCTCTATTGCTTTAGAAAAAGGAATGTTAATTTGCAGCTGTTTAAAAATATCTAAAAAACGCTTGTACTGCCTTTCCTTTACCTTCTTGGATGGAGCATGTGGATATGGCATATTTTGGACTGGTGGTGGGGTTAAGACAGCTTTGCCTTTATCACTCTTTTTCTTTTCCTCATTCTTTTTCTTTTCATCTTCACTCATCACTTTTCTCTCAATTTTTTCATTTATTTCTTCATCATTTTTCTCTTTTTCTTTTTCAACTTTTTCATCCTCACTTTTTTCTACATTTCCTTCATTTTTCTTTTCCTCTTCCTCCTGTCTACCAACCACAGTCCCCCTTCTTGTTGTAATGGCTTTACATTGCTCTTTAGGGTTGACTTGGGTATTGGCTGAGAAAGATCACCTCCATGCTCAGACAATTGCTTTGCAAGTTGTCCAACCTGCACTTTCAGATTTTTGATGGAAGCATCAGTATTCTTTTGATTGGTTATGGACATCTGCATAAATTGATTTAGAGTATCTTCCATTTTTTATAATCTATCCTGCTGAGTTTGGTTTTGTGGATTTCTATTAGAGGGACCTGAAAAAGCATTGTTAGTGGGACCTGCAAAAGAAGGATTAGAAGGAACATTATATACATTATTATTTTGTCTCCAACCATAGGGTTGATTTGAACCTGAACCTCCTCTGTATCCTTGATAATTTTGTTGAGGTCGGGTCTGATTCTGTAGATAATGAGCCTCCTCCTCTTGTTGGCAATCACCGGGTGCTGGGCAATGGCCATTTTGATGTTCTCCACCACAGAAATCACATCTCAAAATTTGTTGAACTTGATGAGCTGTGTGTTTTCTGTGATCCTCCATGCTGCATTTGTTGAGGAAGTTGGCCTATTTGTTTGGTTAAGGCCTCCAATTGTTGAGTTAATAATTTATTCTGAGCTAGAATGGCATTTTGAGTATCTAGCTCTATTACACCTTTCCTCTGAATTGGAGATCTGTCATGGTGAGATTGGTAATCACTGGCTGCTATGGAGTCAATGATTACTATTGCTTCCTCCAGGCTTTTTGACATCATAGTTCCTCCAGCTGAGGCATCAAGAATCATCTTGGTTTGAGGTCTCAAACCACTGTAGAAAATATGTAGCTGTGCAACATCATCAAAATTGTGGTTTGGGCATCTCTGCAATAAGGATTTGAATCTCTCCCAAGTCTCACAGAGAGGTTCATCTGCTCCTTGGGAAAAAGTTGCAATGGCTGATTTTGCACTTATGAGTCTTGATGGAGGAAAGAATCTAGTAATAAATTTTTCCTCCACTTCTTCCCACGAGCTCAGGCTTTTGTTTGGTTGGGACTGGAGCCACGTCTTTGCTTTACCTGTCAAAGAAAATGGAAAAGCTCTAAGATAAACAGCTTCTGCATCCTCGTCTGAAGCTCCCATTGTACTACATAACTCCATGAATGTGGACAAGTGAGTGTATGGATCCTCATGGTCCATCCCTGCAAAGGGATGTGAACCAATTAGACCGAGTAATGTTGGCTTCAACTCCACCACCTTGTTGTTGAAAGGAGGGATGACTATGTTGTTGTAATGCTTTAGGCCTTGTTGGTAAGCATAGTCACCAAGAGTCCTCCTTGGTGGTCTATTGTCATCTTCCCCTCGATCAGCCATATTATCTAGAACAGGTGACTTTTCTGATGAAGGAGGATCAATAGATGAAGTTTCCTCTAATGTCTTACTGGCTTCTAGTTTATTTTTTTTCCTATTTTTCCTTTCTATTTTGGTGATTTCTGGATCAAACAAAGGTTTATCTGCATAAAACTTACCTCGCATAAAGGAAAAAGAGCAAACTACAATATCCCGTAAGCATCAAAGTTAAAATAAAAGAGAATTTATATACAAAATCAAAACTAAAGTAAATAATGAAAATAAGAAAAAGTCCTACTGAACTGATAAATTAAATCTAAAAGAACTCAGTAAATAACTCAAATAAAGCTTAACAGTTTAATAGTTATGTACAATGGGATGTTGTAAGTTACAAAATTTATAAAAGTTCGTCTCCACAGGGACTTGATTTTTACTCAGTTAATTCAAATAAAGCTTAACAGTTTAATAGTTATGTACAATGGGTGTGAACGGAGTTTCATGTAGCTGTGGATTAACAGAAATTATGAAAATTTTAGAAGAAACGGAAATAATAAATTTAGTGTGGAAGATTACGAGTAATTACGGAAAATTACAAAAACTAATAAAACGAGTTTGATTAATTCGAGAACGTAGGATTGAATTTCATCGTTCGTACCCTTAGTATTCAATTAATATTACCATGCATAAGTTATTTTCTTTTATTATTGATGCACACATAAAATCACCCTAAATCGATCCCTCGCATTTGAGAATCCTAAGAATATTTATCAAATAT
>QARZ01018919.1:0-10033 GCA_013407115.1 Glycine latifolia
GTTTTTGATATTCTGTTATTTACAATAATTAAATTCAAATTACAATCTAACTCTTTCAATAATTTCATTCCTTTTCCAATATTAAGAATCATAAATTACAATTGACATTAGTGCCTCAATCCTCGTGGAGATGATACTTTCTTATCACTTTATTACTTGGAATGATCGGTGCACTTGCCGTGTCGCAACAAGTTTTTGGCACCGTTGCCGGGGATTGATTACGCTAATTTATTTGTAATTTTTGTTTTAATATTGGATTTTTTGTTTTACTGATCTGTTCCTTTAGTTTATGCGAGGTTTAGTTGGATCTGAAGGTATACAGTTTGACCCTGAAATAGAGAAGATTGTGAGAAGAAATAGAAGACTAGCCAAGCAAAGACGAGAGACAGAAAAATCTAATTCAAACAGTGAATTAGAACCAAGGATGGCTGAAAGACCACCAGTGCAAGGAGAGGAATTAATGGAGGATATTCTTGCTCCATTATTCATAAGACCCAATCCTAGTATAGTCCGACCACCAATTGAGGCTAACAAATTTGATATCAATCCATCATTAATTACTTTGGTGGAGAGAAGTCAATTTGGTGGAGAGGACGATGAAGATCCACACAATTTCATTGACAAATTTTTGCGGATCTGCGATACAATTAGACACCAAGGAGTATCAGATGATTGTGTGAGGTTGAGATTATTTCCCTTTGCTGTTAAGGGAAGAGCACTTCGTTGGTTAGATAGACAAACTCCAAATAGCATCAGTACGTGGGAAGACTTGGTTACTAAATTTTTCTCTCAATATATTTCTATGGAGAAATACAATAGGTTGGTGAACGAGATCACCAATTTCACTCAAAACGAGAGAGAAAGTTTATGTGCAGCTTGGAATAGGTTCCAAGAATTGATCAGAAAGTGTCCACAGTATGACATGACTGTGGAAAGGAAAGTATGTATATTCTTTAATGGGATGACTCCAGAATCAAGACTTATAGTTAATGTAGCAGCTGGAGGTTCAATTAGATCAAAGACAGCTACTTAGACATATGAATTAATTGATTCACTGGCTCGCAATGAAAATGAGAGTATCAAAGTTCAACCAAAACGGGAAGTTATACAATTAGGAAGCAGTGATGCAATGTTGGCTGAACAAAAACTTTTGTCACAACAATTATTAAGATTAAATGAGAAAATTGACAGGATTTAAGGTTCAGCAGCCCAAGCTTCAACTATTAGATCACAGCTACCTACTTGTGAATACTGTCAAGGAGAGCATGAATCCAATGAGTGTCCTACTTTAGTAGGAGCTAATCCAGTGCAAGTTAATGGAGTATGGTACGATCAGAGAAATAATTCCAACTTTCAGAGGAATTCAAACTATGCTCCAGGTAATAATAATTTCCAAAGAAGAATTCAAGGAGGAGGCTTAGATTACAAGTCCAATAATTATTTGCAGCCTCCACCCATTCCACCTAAGGAGCCATTAGAACTAGAGAAGGCTATGTTGCAGCTGTCCAAGACTACCACTGAACATATTCAGGTTACTAATTCTTTCATCAAGGAGACTAATGCTTTCATTAGCGAGACCCGAGCTCATCATAAGAATCAAGATGCTTCTATCAGAAATCTTGAAAATCAAATTGGTCAGTTGGCTAAGCAATTGATTGAAAGGTCTCAAGGACAATTTTCTAGTGACACTATTGTCAACCCAAGGGAACAAGCAAACACAGTCACAACCAGAAGTGGACTTGCCACCAAATCTCCAGAAAAGCCTGATGTGATTCAGAGAGAAGTTGAAGAAAAGACTACTACAGTTCCTGATGAATAGGTAGTCAAAACACCTTCAAGTCAGTCAGAGAAGAAGCCGATGGATTTCTCTCGTTTTGAGAAACCACCATATCCTATGAGGCTGAAGCAACAAGCTTAGAGGCAACAATATGCAAAATTTCTAGATATGTTTAAAAAATTACATATTAACATTCCATTTATTGAAGCTTTAGCTAATATGCCTAACTATGCAAAGTTTATGAAAGAATTATTGTCTAGGAAGCATAAATTGCAGGAATGTGAAACAATAGCACTTACTGAAGAGTGCAGCACGATTATCCAGAGGAAGCTTCCACCAAAGAGGAAGGATCCAGGGAGTTTTAACATTCCTATCGCTATAGGAAATGTTGATGTGGGAAGAGCATTATGTGATCTAGGAGCTAGTATAAACCTGATGCCATTATCCTTATGCAAGTCATTAGGAATTACCGAGCTAAAGCCTACCAGAGTTTCATTACAGCTTGCAGATCGTTCAATGAGGAAGCCAACTGGAGTTATTGAAGATGTTTTGGTAAAAGCTGATAAATTTATTTTTCCTGTAGATTTTTTTGTTTTAGATATAGACGGTGAGAGTGAAATACCTTTGTTATTAGGTAGATCATTCTTAGCTGCTAGAGCATTGATTGATGTAGAGCACGAAAAATTAGAGCTTAGAATGGATAATGAATCTGTTGTTTTTAATGTTTTTGATGTAATGAAACATCCTACTGACAAACATTATTGTTTTAGATTGGATATTTTAGATACATTAATTCATACAGATAAAACAGATGACCAAAAGTTAAAAGAGGATCTTGAAGTATTAGGTACAGATGAAATACAAGAGGAAGTGGAGACAATTATGGAAGTGTTAGAGAAAACAGAAGCGGACACAGTAAAAGAGACACCAAAGATGGAGCTTAAGGAATTACCTAATAATTTGAAGTATGCATTCTTGGAAGAGAATGAGAAATTTCCAGTTATCATCAACAAAGAGCTGAAGTCCAAAGAAGAAGAGAAGCTGTTAAAGGTTCTTAAGGAGCACAAGACCGCAATTGGGTGGTCCATATCAGACTTAAAAGGAATTAATCCTTCTTTCTGTACCCACAAGATTTTGATGGAGGATGACGTGAAGCCTGTGAGACAGCCTCAAAGGAGATTGAATCCTACCATGAAAGAAGTGGTAAGAAAGGAAGTGGTTAAGTTATTAGATGCGGGGATGATTTATCCTATATCAGACACTGCATGGGTGAGTCTGTTCAAATAGTCCCTAAGAAAGGTGGGATGACCGTAATTCAAAATAACAACAATGAATTGATTCCCACTAGAACTATCACTGGTTGGAGGATGTGTGTAGACTACCGAAGACTCAATGATGCCACTAGGAAGGATCATTTTCCGCTTCCATTCATTGATCAGATGCTGGAAAGGTTAGCCGGTCATGATTATTATTGTTTTCTTGATGGATATTCCAGTTATAACCAAATTCCAGTAGCACCTGAAGATCAAGAGAAGACTGCTTTCACATGCCCATTTGGAGTCTTTGCATACAGAAGAATGCCATTTGGCCTTTGCAATGCACCAACGACATTTCAAAGGTGTATGCTTTCTATTTTTTCTGATATGGTAGAAAAATGCTTAGAGGTTTTTATGGATGATTTTTCTGTTTTTGGATCTAGTTTTGAATCATGTCTACTTAACTTATCTAGAGTTTTAAAAAGGTGTCAGGAAACAAACCTCGTTTTGAATTGGGAAAAATGCCATTTTATGGTGCGTGAAGGTATTGTTTTAGGTCACAAAATTTCAGAAAAAGGAATAGAAGTTGACAAGGCTAAATTGATGTTGATTGAAAAACTTCCTCCTCCAGTTAATGCTACTGGGGTAAAAAGTTTTTTAGGTCATGCAGGGTTTTATAGGAGGTTCATTAAAGATTTTTCTAAAATTGCTAAACCTCTTAGTCAACTTTTAACTAAAGAGAGCGATTTTAATTTTGATGAAGTTTGTCTTAATGCATTTAATGTATTAAAAGAAAAACTTACTACTGCACCTATTTTAACATCACCTGATATTTACCTTTTGAATTAATGTGTGATGCAAGTGCATATGCCATTGGTGCTGTTCTTGGTCAACGGAAAAACAAGTTATTGCATGTTATATATTATGCTAGTAAGGTTTTAAATGAAGCACAGATTAATTATGCAACTATTGAAAAAGAAATGCTAGCTATAGTTTATGCTTTAGATAAATTTAGATCCTATTTGATAGGTTCTAAAGTTATTATTTACACTGATCATGCTGCTATCAAGTATTTGATAACTAAACATGATGCAAAATCAAGACTATTGTGTTGGATGCTCTTGTTTCAGGAATTTGACTTAGAAATCAAGGATAAGATTGGAGTAGAAAACAAAGTAGCTAATCATCTTTCAAGGATTCAGGAGAAGGAGTTATAGGATGGACCAGAATTGGTTATTAATGAATCTTTTCCTGATGAGAAAGTAATGATGATAATTGATATGGGTCCTTGGTTTACCGATATGGCTAACTTTAAATCTGTAGGTATCTTACCTGGAGGTCTTAATTAGCAGCAGAAGAAAAGATTCCTTCATGATGCAAAGAGGTATGTATGGGATAACCCTTTTCTTTATTTTAGATGTACTGATGGTGTTATTCGCAGATGTGTAGCTAGCCCAGAAGTGCCAAAGATTCTTTGGCATTGCCATTCTTCAGATTATGGAGGACATTTTGGAGGAAATAGGACAGCACAGAAAGTATTGCAATGTGGATATTATTGGCCTACACTTTTCAAAGATGCAAGAAACTATGTAGAAAAATGTGATAGTTGTCAGCGAACCGGTAATATATCTCGGAGAGATGAGATGCCTCTCAATAACATATTAGAGGTGGAGCTGTTTGATGTGTGAGGAATTGATTATTTCATGGGACCATTCCCCAAGTCACATTCTAACCAATATATCTTAGTAGCAGTGGATTATGTTTCTAAGTGGGTAGAAGCGGTAGCTTTACCTATTAACGATGTAAAAGTAGTTGTTGAATTCTTAAGAAAGAATATATTCACTCGCTTTGGAGTGCCAAGAGCAATCATAAGTGATGGAGGTGCTCATTTTTGCAACAAACAATTCTCAAATTTGCTTGCAAAATATGGAGTTACCCATAGAGTGGCTACACCTTATCATCCGCAAACCAGTGGACAGGTTGAAATTTCCAATAGAGAATTAAAGCGAATTTTGGAGAAGACTGTTGGAAGTTCTAGGAAAGATTGGGCAAAGAAGCTCGATGATGCGCTTTGGGCATACAGAACAGCTCTCAAGACCCCAATAGGTATGTCGCCGTTTCAGATGTTATATGGTAAGTCTTGTCACCTTCCTGTTGAATTGGAACATAAGGCTATATGGGCCACTAAGTTTCTTAACTTTGAACTTTCTAAAGCCAATGATAAGAGATTATTACAATTAAATGAGCTTGATGAGTTCAGGTTAAATGCTTATGAGAACGCTAGATTATATAAGGAAAAGACAAAGAAGTGGCATGACAACAAGATCCGGCCAAAAGAATTCGAGCTTGGACAACAGGTATTGCTTTATAATTCTCGTTTAAGATTGTTTCCAGGAAAACTGAAGTCTCGATGGTCTGGTCCATTCATTGTACGTGAAGTTTATCCATATGGAACGATTGGAATTTCTCCATTGGATAGTTACCGTTCTTTCAAGGTAAATGAATGTCGATTGAAGCATTATTATGGAGGAAAAGTGGAAAGACACATTGTTTCTATTCCACTAAATTCACCTGAGGATTAAAGGTTTGATGCGTCAAGCTATAGGACGTTAAATAAAGCGCTACTTGGAAGGAAATCCAAGAAGTTTTATTGTTTTAGTATTTTGTTCATTCTTAGTAAGTTAAGTAGATTTTAGTTTGAAATTAAATTCTATATTCTTATTAGGTATGTTATTAATTTTAGGTCAATTAATTTCTGAAGTTTTAGCTAGAAGTAGGTTATAAACTTAGGAAAAATTGAAAAAGCAAATTCAGAGACTGGCACTGATCGCGCCAACTACACTGGACAACCACGCGAATCGCGTGGTACTGGCGCCATTCGCGCCATGCACACTGGACTGTGGCACGACTCGCGTGAGTTGTGGCGCGAGTCGCGTGAAAACTCGCAACTGCCTTTTAAAAATTGAAAAATAGCTGAACCCTAAAGATAACTTCTTATCTTTAACTCAGCAGCCACGATTGGCAGTTCCATTCAGGGAAGTTTAAGCATTTGAACTGCAAGAAACTGCTTCCACAATAATAACCACCCTAAATCTTCTCATTCTAAAAAGTCTATAAATACAAAGCACCACTTACCTTATTCACACACCATTGCATTAGACTTCTGAGCAAACACATTGGGAAGCTTCGTCTTTGTTTCTTTTTGAGCACATTGTGATTTTCCTTCAAGTCTTGATTTTCAAATGGCCAAGGATAAGGTACACATTCTCATTCTTAATCTTTGTATTGTCTATTCTTTAATGTTTAGATTAAAAAGCATGTGGTTAGGAGTATTAGTAAGATAGATTGATAGAAGTTAATGCAAGAACATTAGGAACAGTCTGAATAACCAGGTTTTGCAGCCCACGTGACTCGCGTGAAGGCTGGTGCTATCCGCGCCACCTGGTAATTGATGAATATCCATGATATGCAGCCCACGCGACTCACGCGAGGACTGGCGCCATCCGCGCCAGCTGCATATCCATGAGTTGTTGTGAGATGGCTAGGGGATTATTCCACTCTTTGAGAATCTTTGATATATGCATGCCATTTATAGATTAGATTGGTGTCTGAGATTTAACTAATTGCTAATTTAAACCTGAATGGGAAATAAAATCTGGGAATGGTTGTTAATTATTTAAGGATTTTATTTCCACTTATAATGATAAAAGAATGCTTAGTACACCTTCTGAATTTATTATTAATTCATATAGAACCAAATAAATCTGGGAATTATTGTGAAGGATTTATTTGGCGATTGATTGTTAAATGCTAGTTCATTTATACATAATGATTCTATATGATGTTGATCTTTGTTGTTAATCTGAAATTAAGAAATATTTGATATATGATTGCAAGAAATCTGGGAATTATTGCATCTAGTTATGGAACTTTTCTGAGTTTCAGGGAAAGCAAGTAGAGAAGGACAAGAGGAAGGGTGCTACATCTGGCAGCAAGAGAGCAAGAACTACTGACTTTGATGAATTTAGATTCAGAACAATCGAATGTCAGCAGAGGTACGAGAACTGGTATGCTCCGAAGAAAGTCATTCCGGAGAAGATGATAGATTGGGAATTTTTTCCTGAAGATTCACCAATCTTGGAGGTAATCAACAGGAGGGAGTGGCAGACTTTGGTGAGCTTTCCTGAACCAAGTTCAAGTGCCATTTTAAAAGAGTTCTTGGCTAATGTCAATAGAGAAAATGTAGACAGAGACAGAGTCAGCTGGGTTCGAGGAGTAGAGGTTCCATTTAATCATAACACTATTGAGGAATTTTTTAGCAACTGCATATTATCCATTTCAAGCTTGTGCCTTCAGGAACAATTTTTATAAGATGCAGCCTGTCAGCAGAAAAAATATCTTTAGAGATGACATGCCTCAAATTGCAGATGAGATAAGAAGAGGCATTATAGGGCTGTATACTGCATGGAAGACCAAGTCAGGAATGGACTATGTTCCTGAGAAGTTAAGGAAGCAAGACTTGACTGGGGAGGCAGAATTTTGGCACCAGTTCAACAATCACACCATTATTCCATCAACTAATCTTACAGATGTGAATGTTGAGATGGCAATCCTTCTACATGTGCTGCTAGGCGATGACAACTTGGATATTGCAAGTATCCTGTCTGATAGGATATTGCATATGATACATGATGGTAGCAGTAAGTCTCTCCTTGCTTATTCTTCCCTGATTTCTCATCTTTGTATGAAAGCAGGTTTAGAGATTCCTGATGAGGAACCCATGGATGTAAAAACTGCATCCGTCATGACACACAAGACATATCTAGCTGCAGTAGAGACTCAGTGGCAGGAACAGTTGATTAGAGCCTCGAAACTATCACCTGAGGAGATTGCTTAGAGGAGTCCTCGTGCGGACATTCCTCAACCTGAAGTTAGAGCAGTGCCACCACCACCACGAGCATCTTCTTCTAATGCTACTAGAGGGCCACGTCATGAATTGATCTATGAGGATTCTCCAAGCTACCAGCAAATTCATTCTGACTTGAGAGCCCAAAACAGACTGTTGGAGCATCAAAACAGGATGATGGAGGACCTGTTCAGACACTTCTCAATTGAATTCACTCCTTACCAGCCGCACGATTCAGCAACACCAAGGGTTTCTCCTGAACTTTCATAGCCATCAGCTGCTGCTAATGATACTATGGAGGATTAGGAGTAACATTACAATTTAAAAGGACAATCATTTTATTTGCTTTCTGTTTAATTGTTCTGTACTTTAATTTCAGTTTGTTTGACACAATTTAGTTTGTTTTTATTTTGGACATGGTTGAATTTGCTTAATTTGGTTTTAACTAAATAATTCTGTTGGATGGATGTGATGCATAAAGATGATTTCTCTTTTGCAGAAATGTGTTTTCCCTTGAATAGAAAGTGATTGCTGGGGACAACAATGTCTAAAATCTGGGAATGGGGAATGCATTCTGCATTATTTTGAAAAATCATAGTTGATATCTGACAGAATTTAGAGAATAATATAGTATTTAGATTTGTAGATTACATAGAATTAATTAGAAAATTAAAAAGAAAAGAAATTTGGATGAGATGATGTTAGAGGATAAGTCTAGAAAATTGTTTGATAATAAGTTAGGAATTCTCTTTAGAAATCGATGAATAAAATGTCAAGAGCTGTGAATAATTTTCAGATTATTGAATTGCTAATATAGTGATAAGTGAAATTTATGATTATTGTTTTGGAATGATATATGAGATAGGTAGAGTATAGAATTGCATATTACTTGATTAGAATTATTATAGTTTTTGTGATTGAAGTACATGACGAAGAGAATAGATGCTTGATAGGAAATCAAATGAACTTAGCTTGATACCATAGCTTGTGAGGATTGAGCCTATACAGTATATTTTTTTTAGAGTGACCCCATTGTGAATAATACTCTAGAACTTGACTTGTTTATCTAAAATAATTGCAGGGTCAATATGATAAAGGCAGTTTATTCTTTAAGCTAGAGCCAAAAGACCTTTCCTTAATAATAAATTTCCATTGTTAAATCTCTTTGAGCTTAAGCCTTTTCTATTCATTCACCTGAAACTTAAAACTTATCCTTGACCACCTTGAGTGAGATTGGAAGAATGAGAGTTAGAATCAAGTCTACTAGATATGAAAAATATAGAAGGATGAATGTCCATAGAAAAGGGAAAGAAGAAAGATGTTACCCAAGAAGACAATTTTTGTGTAAGGTTGAAGTGTCAACAGAAAAGAGCTGGAAAAATCAAATTTAGTAAAAAGTCCAGTTTGGGAAGTAACAAGTCTGAAATACCAGTTGGGGGATTTAAATATATATTTCCCTCATTCTTTCTGTCACAGTTGTTGAAAAATGAAAAATAAGAGAAAAAGAGAAGATAGAAGAAATAAAGAAACAGGAAGATCACAAGAATAAAGATAGGCAAAAGAATAAGAAAGGCAGATTAGATAACTAGACTTGAATAATTCTGAGAAGAATCCAATCTCAATACTTAGCTACTATCCAAATTCTTCCTACCTGAAGCCAGGCCAAGTTACAACCTTGAAAAGACCTTTTGATTAACTTTGCATTTATTCATATTTCTTATTTTCAGGAATTTGAGAATATAGTCAAGCTTATGGTAGTATTATAGCTTTGGACGAATTAAGAGATTATAATTACCCAAAACACTTGAGTGATGAGTGATTTATATCTCCAATGAAGGGGTAATCAAGTTAAGATTCTATGATTGATGGACTTGAAGAGTATTCTTGTTATTTTCACATGAAATTCAATTGCATTTAACAAAATAGTTCTGAGATTGTGTATGTGATAATATGCTTGACTGTTGAATATGATTTCCATTACAATTCAGTTTTATTTTATTTTATTGCTAGGGACAACAATATCTAAATCTGGGAATTATTTGATATGCTGTTAGCATATATAGTTTTTAGGATAGTTTTATTAGGAAAATATGA
>QARZ01018928.1:0-10325 GCA_013407115.1 Glycine latifolia
TGTCCTGAAAAATTTCTCAGCTTTTGCAAAGATCAAGTGTTATCATACCTTGATTCATAATAGATCACTCAATTATACATTTACTTTAATCATACTCCCCCTGAATGTAATCAGTAAGCATTTGTCAATTTCATTCCTATGTTCAATTCAGAATAGTTTACTACTCCCCCTTGCTTATATATGTATTTCATCAATATACTTACCTTATCTAGTTTACTTATTTTCATTTTTCATTTTTCATTTTCTACTTACCTTATCTAGTTTACTCATTTTCATTTTTCATTTTCTACTCTCCCTATTTGGTATGTCAAATTCAAAATAATAGGCATTAAGAACACTCAAATAGAAAAGAAATAGACATTACTTCATTAATCAAAAGATAGGACCAAGTACAATATAGCATATTTCATCATAAGCAAACATAAACTTAATCAAACTAAGCAAAGCAACGTAAGCATAAAGCAAATCAAAGCAAACAAGCATCATAAACTAGTCCTAAGAACCTAAACTACTCTCTAGATTCATCTCTAAATATCTTGTCTTCCATGTTCTTCATTCTTGTCTTGAGCTCATCCAATGAAGAATTAACTTCATCTATATGTTCATGATGTAAGGAAAACAAAGCATCCATCTTTTGAATCATAAGTGACTCAAATGGTGAGTATTGAGGCACAGATGGTGCAGGTTCTTCTTGGATATCTTCAGCTTCTCCAAGTTGTGGACCTTCTCCTTCCTCACCTTCTTCTTCAGCCAAGGGAATAGGTTGGTCAGCCATGCTTTGTGAGATGCTTTTCCTTGATTTGGCTATTGTTTGCATTTGTGTTGTCTACTACTTCATTGGACACATCAACTTGAAAGTAATCAATAAAGCGCGAAATCAAAACAGCATATGGAAAAGGGTAGTTTACCAATCTCTTGGACTTTTGCATAGTTTCTTGAATGATATGAATCCAATTAAGCTGGATTTCATTCTTCAAAGCATAGACAATTTGAAGATCATCATCCGTTGCTTGAGCATGATTTGTCGAGCGAGGAGTAAGAATATAGGTGATGATGTAGTGAATGAGCCTATCCTCATGAGTCATAGGTCCGGTGCTCAACCTAAGCCTCAAGTTCATATGGGGATCAATCAACATACCTCTATATGTTTCCATTTTGTTATATCCATCAGCCTCTTCATCAATCCTCCTTTCACCATTGAAAGAGATTCCAGCCACTTCTTGCCATATTTCAGGTGTAATCTCCATAGCAACACCATTGACTTGTGAGAGGATGGTTCCATGCATAGTGATCTTTGAGCAAGTGTAAAATACTTTCACCAAATTAGGATAGAAAGTTCCTTGCATTTCTACAAACTTTGTCAACCCTTGTTGTATGAGAAGTTGAGGAAATTGGAAACCTTCACCCATGAACCAGCCTAAACTTAGAAACTTTGGGGGACAAATGAGTTTAGTGGCATTAAACTGGATATAATTCATTCTATCAGCCTCATTTGTGAACCAATGATCAAGTCTATTGATAGTGGGGTTTGAGGATTGGCCTTGGGCTTGAGCTTTTCTCTTGGAGGTTTTGACTCTTTTGGAAGTAGACATTTTTATGAGATTAATGATTCATGAAATTGGAAGAGGGTAGGAACAAGTTTCAGAACTTAGAAATTAAAACACAGAAGTAGAAGAATGAGAGAGAGAATGGAAGATGTATAGGTGTGATTTTCTAAAGTCACAAAATTTTCTATTTATAGGCAAATTTCACCAAGTGAGCAGTTTTAATTCAAGCAATATAGCTGTTGTACTCCATAACTGCACCTTAATGGGATTTGATGGCTAATAATCGTGCTTGATTGCAGTTGGGCAGTTTCAAAACTGTCAGATTTTTGCAGTAAACAATCAAAATAATCAATTAATTCGTTGTGTAATCGATTATTTTATTCAAATTTTCAATTTTTAGAATATTCAGTAATCGATTAAAATATAGAGTAATCAATTACGTCTGCACAGGTTTTATTTAGAAGAAGCAATGTAATCGATTACAGTTTAAACGTAATCGATTATATCAGTATGAACAAGAATTCTCAAAAATTTATGAACCAAATAATCGATTATTTCGATGAAGTAATCGATTATTCCAGCCTTGTTTAAAATTTATCAAGTTATAGAGGTTTATGTAATCGATTAAACACTCGTTTTAATCGATTATTTCAATGAGAAACAGTTTTCTTTTGAACTCGAGTAAGGAATAATCGATTAAACCGATATGGTAATCGATTACAATAGCCTGTATCAGTTGTTTAGAAGCATCAGTTAGGTAAAATAATCGATTAGCTTTTGAGGGTAATCGATTATTGCAGGCTTTTATCATTTTATAACAGCTTAATGCAGCAGAAAGCAGTATGGAATCATTCAATAATTGGATTGATATATGTCAAGCAACATTTGCATCATTCAATCACACAATAAACAGCATGGTAATATATTTCAACATGCACTAGATTCATCCAAGATACCAAGCACATTTCTCAATGTAAAGAACCTATCTCTATCCAAAGGCTTTGTGAAAATATCAGCTAGTTGTTTATTGCTTTCTACAAATTCAATTTTTATGTTACGTTTCTGAACATGATCTCTGATAAAATGGTGCCTGATTTCAATATGCTTTGTTCTAGAATGCATGATTGGATTCTTTGAGATGTTTATTGCACTAGTGTTGTCACACATGAGAGGAATTTGTTGAAGCTTTATACCAAAATCATGGAGCTGCTGTTTTAGCCACAAACTTTGTGCACAGCAACTTCCTGCTGATATATATTCTGCCTCAGCTGTTGACAATGCTACACATGATTGTTTCTTGCAATGCCAAGAGATTAAGGAGCTTCCCAACAAATGACAAGTGCCACTTATGCTTTTTCGATCCAACTTGCATCCTGCGAAATCTGAATCAGAAAAATCCAATTAAGCTAATATTTGTACCTTTTGGATACCAAAGTCCCACTTTTGGTGTATACTTTAGGTACTTGAAGATTCTTTTCACAGCTGTTAAGTGAGACTCCTTAGGATTTGCTTGATATCTAGCACATAAACAAGTACTAAGCATAATATCCGGTCTGCTTGCTGTGAGATAAAGTAGTGATCCTATCATTCCTCTATATTTGGATTCTTCAACACTTTTCCCACTTTCATCTGAATCTAAGTATGTAGATGTTGCCATTGGTGTAGCTGCTGCCTTGCAATTATCTAAGTCAAATTTCTTTAGCATTTCAATACAATATTTTGATTGACTAACAAATGTTCCACTTCTCAATTGCTTGACCTGCAATCCTAGAAAGAAAATGAGTTCTCCCATCATAGACATCTCAAATTCATTCTGCATATTTGCTGAAAATTCCTTGCACAAAGAATGGTTAGTAGAACCAAAAATGATATCATCAACATAAATTTGAACTATAAGGAAATCTTTATCTTTTCTTTTGATGAACAATGTCTTATCAACTTCTCCTCTTGTAAATGATTGATTAAGCAAAAACTTACTTAACCTCTCATACCAAGATCTTGGAGCTTGTTTCAGTCCATATAACGCTTTTCTCAACCTATACACATGGTTAGGATATTGATGATCTACAAAACCGGGAGGTTGGTCAACATATATTTCTTCATCAATAAAACCATTGAGAAATGCACTTTTAATATCCATTTGAAACAATTTAAAATCTAATATACATGCATATGCAAGAAGTAATCTAATTGCTTCTAACCTAGCAACCGAAGCATAAGTCTCATCATAATCAATGCCTTCCTCTTGGTTGTAACCCTTAGCAACCAATCTAGCCTTGTTTCTTATTATGATGCTACTTTCATCCAACTTGTTTCTAAACACCCATTTAGTGCCAATAGGTGTGTGAGTGGATGGTCTAGGTACTAATTCTCAAACATTGTTTCTTTTAAATTGATTTAGTTCTTCATGCATTGCATTTAACCAATGTTCATCTAAAAGTGCTTGTTCAATGTTAGTAGATTCTATTTGTGATACAAAAGCCATTGAACAACAAAGATTTCTTAAGGAAGATCTTGTAGACAATCCCTTTGATACTTCACCGATGATGTTATCTAATGATAGGTCTCTTGTGGTTCTCCAATTCTTGTGCATTGGTGTAGTTGTTTCTTCATTCATTTCTAGTTGAGGTTCATCTTCCTCTTGCTTGTTCCCTTGAGTGGATTGCTGTCTTTCTTCATTATATACTGCATCATTGTCACTTAAAGCTTCTTCCAAAGAAGGGTTAGTTTCATCACAAACAATATGCACAGATTCTTCAACACACATGGTTCTTTTATTAAACACTTTATAAGCCTTACTTTGCAAGGAATAACCTAGAAAGATAGCTTCATCAGCTTTTGAGTCAAATTTGCCAAGGTTATCTTTTCCATTATTTAATACAAAGCACTTGCAACCAAATGTTCTAAAGTGAGATATGTTTGGCTTTCTTCCTTTATAGATTTCATAAGGAGTTTTCTTCAAAATAGGCCTTATGAGAATTTTATTCAAAGTATAGCAAACGGTACTCACCGCATCGGCCCAAAAATGCTTTGGTAACTTTGTTTCATTTAGAAGAGTCGTTGCTCCTTCTTCTAGTGATCTATTTTTCCTCTCCACAACACCATTTTGTTGAGGTGTTCTTGGAGCTGAAAAATTATGGTTAATTCCAAATTCTTCACAAAATTTTTCAAAATACTCATTTTGGAATTCACCACCATGGTCACTCCTAATTGAAACAATGTTACTTCCTTTTTTCATTTTGAATAACTTTGGCAAGTTTTCTAAAAGCTGTGAAAGCTTGGCTTTTTGTCTTAATGAATAAAGTCCATGTGTATCTAGAATAATCATCAACAATTACAAGTCCATAATAGTTTCCCCCAATGCTCATAGTTCTAGATGGTCTAAATAGATCCATGTGAAGCAACTCAAGAGGTCTAGAAGTAGAAATTATATTCTTACTTTGAAAAGAGTTTTTAGTTTGTTTTCCTCTTTGACAAACTTCACACAATCTATCCTTTTCAAACTTGAGCTTAGGTATTACTAGATCCTTCCTAACTTGTTTATTGAGATGATGCATGTTTATATGTGATGTTCTCCTATGCCATAGCCATGATTCATTCACTTTACTCATCAAGCAATTTGTCTTATGTATGAATGCATGATCAATGGATAAAGTATAAATGTTACCCTTCCTTTGGCCTACATGTGCAATCTTCCCTGTTTTTCCTTCATGAATTAAACAAGTTTCATTGTTGAAGTTGACATTGAAGCCTTTGTCACATAATTGGCTAATGCTAAGCAGATTATGCTTCAGCCCTTCAACATATAACATCTTTTATTTTTGTTTCTTTGCTGTCTCTAATGTCTCCTTGTCCAATGATTCTGCCCTTGTTATTATCTCCATAAGTCACATATCCTCCTTCTTTAAGTGTTAGATTTGTAAGCATGGATATGTCTCCGGTCATGTGTCTTGAGCATCCACTATCTAGATACCACAATGTTGATTTAGCTCTAAGACACATCTGCACAAGTAAAATTAAGAGGAGATGAATGGTACCCATTTCAAGTTGGGTCCAAAGGGGTTAGTTTCCTTTTCTCTTTTCTTAATCCATACACAATCACCATTAGGAACATAAAATCTTCTAGCATAACATTTATATGAAGTGTGACCTCTCATCATACAATAATTGCAAGTAGGAGATTTAAATGATTTAGCATGAGCAAATTTATGAAAAACAATTTGTTGATTGTTATGCCTATGATATTTATGTCTTGGAGGTATAAAAACAGTTTTGCCTTTGTTCTTAGTACCATGTTTATATCCCAAGCCATAAGTATCACCTGCATGTTTTTGAACACTTAGCAATTCATCAAGGTTACATTTGCCTTTATAGAATTTTCTTAACAAATCAACTAAATCACTAATTTCAGTTTGCAATTCCAAATTTTCTTTTTCTTTGCTCAGCTTATAATCATCAAATTCCTTGTACAATTCATTGTATTTATCAACCTTAGAGATGGCTAAGGTGCATGTACATCCATTCAACTTGTAACTTGAAAGAAGTTTATTAATTTCTTCATTCAGTTTACAATTTGCTTCTTGCAATTCTGCAAGTTAGGATATATGCCACCTTAAGTCACCTTTAAGTTTGTTATTAGCCTTTGCTAAGTTTTGTGCTTCATTATACATTTCATGAAAAGCATCAATTGCATTGCCATAATCAGAATATACCTCAGATTTTGTATTTGAAGCATCATCTTCCTCATTTAGAAGATCATCAGTCTCATCATTAACAATGGAGGTTAGGCACATGTTAGCTTCTTCATTTTCAGTAGAAGATTCTGAAGTTGTTGAGTCATTTTCTTCCTAAGCAATGTATGCTTTTCTTGGTTTTCCTTCCTTTTTTGCTTTGTTGTTCCCTTGTTGCTTTTTCAAGAAGATTGAGCATTCGGATTTAATGTGGCCTGGTTTTCCACATTCAAAGCATGTGAAGTTGCTATCACTCTTGTTCTTGTTGTTGTTGTTGTTGTTCTTTGAGTTTCTAAAGAATCTCTTGCCCTTGTTTCTCCTTAGAAATTTGCTGAACTTTTTTGCTATTAAGTTCACATTTTCTTCATCTTCCTCATCACTTGATTCTTCTTCTTTTTCAGATTTAGGTGCTGCAGCTTTAAGAGCAATCCCTTTGCCTTTCTTTTCTGCATCTTCAACACACATTAGTTGAGATAATTCTAATTCATATTCAAGCAACTTACCAAAGAGTGCAGCCATTGACATTTTGGACGGATAAATCCTTGGATTCTTTAATAGCTGTCACTTTTGGTTGTCAAGCTCTAGTTAGACACTTTAAAATTTTGATGTTTAGTTCTTCCACATCAAAGGTTTTTCCAAGTCCTAATAGATGATTGACAATGTGTGTGAATCTTGTTTGGAGTTGGGAAATGCTTTCATTGGTGTTTGTAACACCCTGAAAATTTAAAAACTATGATCAAAATATTATATGAATTATTCTTGCATAGTTGTTGATGTGAATATTAGGTTATGAGAGATTTGATGGTCTATATTTGAATTAATTGGGTGAAATATCAATTAGAGACATTAAGGAAATGTTTGGAGAGAAATGACCATATTATCCTTCCCTTAAAGCAGAAATTACAGAAATGCCCTTGAGGTGAAAATGACGAGAATGCCCCTAGATATTTTAGTAAGATATTTTAAGATGGAAATTACATAAATGCCCTGGGATATTTTGGAAATGACAAGAATACCCTTAGATATTTTGTCTAGATATTTTAGGGTAGAAATGACAATTATGCCCCTAGGATGAATGATGAATTTACCATAATGCCCTTTATGCCAAAAATTACCAGATACTTTTTGAGATTCTGTGGAAACTTGATGGAAATACAGAACATTCTTAGATAGCAGATTATTAAGATATTTTGTGACAAGAAACCTTAGAATAGAATTTCTATAAATTTTATAAGGTGACTACTTTGAAATAGTATTCAGAAGGATGGAGGAAGCGAAACAATATGGAAAAATGAGAAATAGAATCTGTGGATTTTCTCTCAATTATAGGATGTCTAGATTTACCCAATAAAATGGTTTAGTAATTTTGATGGACAGAAGAAGAATAGACCAAGTAGAATTAAGATAAGAACATTTTGTAGACAAGGATATGTATCAATCGGTATAGTTTGCTTGTAAGAAATTTTAAGCTATCATTGAAGACAATTTTTGAGGATATCTAGAGTTCTATTATTTCAAATGATTTTTAGGAGAAAGAATTCAAATTGAAATTAATTTCCTACAAGAAAATACCAAGTGGAAATAATATATGGAAGTAGATTTTTCCTTAACACCAAAAGTGACATGTAATGGCATAAAAGGAAGAAAATTTGATGTTTCCACCCCCTAGGTGTAAAGAGCAAGTGAGAAAAGGCAAGAAGCTTCAAGAATTCTACTTGGAAAGGCAAGCCATGTGATGAATACAAGTATTAGGACACTTGTATGGCATGGAGGCAAAGAAAGCAAAAATCTTCTATTGTCTCTTTTGGCAGAACATGTGGACAGTTCTAGACATTATTTCAAAAATCCCAACGGTCAAAAGTGACATATGTGAGATATTAATATACCTTTAAAATCTTAAAGAGATCCAACAGTTAAAGAATCCAGAATAGGAATTTTATTAAAACGGATTTTGGGATAAACTCAAGAATGGAAGGAAAACATAAAAATCTTCAAAGCTTTATAGGAAGAGAAAGACAAGCTTCATAAGAGATTTTAAAGGTATGTATAGGGAAGTTTATGTTAAATATAGTTTAAGTGTTACTTTGTTTAAGTATGTGTAGAATTTCATAGAATTCCATCTATTTCTATTAAGAACAAAGTTTGCACACCATGTGTTTGAAGAAATGCTTCAAAGAATGAAAGATAGTCTAAGTGTGTTTTGTTTAAATGAATGTTTGAAAATATGTGTTGTTGAGTGTTTCTATGAATTTTTATGAAGTTCAAGTATTGTTAAGAGTTTTATAAATCTCTATGAACTCCATATGTTTCTATGAAGCTTTGTGCATAAATATTTTATTAAGTTCTATACTGGATTTATATTGAATTTCTAAGTAAAGCATGTGGGATATAAATTAAAGATTGATGTTGAAAATAAAGATGAGATGATGAAATTAAGAAGAGAATCAATCTTATATGTCTCATATGCATACTCCCGGCGGGGGTTAGTCCGCGTTATTTGCCTCAAGAGGAGGTATGTCAGATAGCTGCAGGAACTAAGTTCGAGCGTTCAGACAAGAGGAGTCTGAGCTAGGGGGGCCGGCAGTGGGGAAATCACGCCACCCATGATGATCACATGAAGTGTGGGTGAGAATCCTGTGCAACACTGTGCAACCCCGACTCTGATCGTTTTAGTTCTGTGCCATTGATTGGGGCTATCTTGACTATGGTACCAATTGATGAAAATTTGAGAGAGATTCATGCATCATATAAAGAAGATGAGCATGCATCGCATGATGAGTATGTTGTATGATTATCTGTATGTTGTATATACTGTGTGACTTGAACTATGTTTATCGTAAACTTACCCTATACATTGTGTCTGTGGTTGACACCTGCGATGACCTCAATTTATTTGGGCGAGCAGAGGAACAATAAAAGCATAGCAAGCAGATGGATTTTGTGGAAGATGTTGGAAAGCTATTTTGATGCAGATATTATGATATTTATTTCGATGATATGTATCATGTAATAAAACTAAGAAACGATCTGTATTTTATTATTATGGACTGCATTATGGATTGAATTTAATTATTATGGACTTCAAACGAACACGATTACAATATTGATGATTAATACCTTTCGTATGAATTATTCTAAGCAAAAAGAAAAGAATTTTCCGTGAAATTTATAACTAAGATAATTTTCAAGTAAGTTGAAAAGAATTTTTCATCACAAACCAATAAATACAAGATAGTAAAACGAGGCGTTACAGTATTCATCTTAAACATCTCATATTCATGGATCAAAGAATGCTTCCTTGATCTTCTAACATCATCTGTTCCTTCATGTGTTACTTCAAGTAATTCCCACATTTCCTTGGCACTCTTACACCTAACCGTCCTGAAAAATTCATCGGAAGATAAAGTAGAAGTTATCATATTTTTTGCCTTGAAATCATATTGAGTTAATTTCTTTTCTATTTCAGACATTTCATCCCATTCCTTTGGTATTGTTTTGCCATCAACAACTTTGGTAGGAATGTATGGACCTTTCTCAATACAATTCCATGCACCCGGGTCATTTGATTGGATAAAGATTTGCATACGGTTTTTCCAAAAACTAAAATGTTCTCCTTCAAATAAAGGTGGTCTATTCAAAGAAGCACCCTCCTTGAATGTTATTTGATTAGCATTCATTGTCAAATATTTGAAAAAGATCTTGAGCAAATTACAAGAACCAGCTCTTGATACCAATTGAAAATACAATGAATACCTAATCCAATAAACCAAGAGGGGGGGTGAATTGGTTTTTCCCCTTTTTGAACTTTTCTTGCAAATCCAAACTTAGCGGAAGAATTAATTTGGATCGTATCTTAAATCAAAAACAAATTTAGAAAACAATTTTCTTCTCCAATGAATTAACTCTTGTGTTGAATCAAAGTTTGAGTTGATACACAAAATTGAATATCTCAAGCAATCAATAAAACGTAAATCAAAACTTAAATGCACACAACTTTATACTGGTTCACCTCCAACCACTGAGGCTACATCCAGTTTACCTTCTAATC
>QARZ01018945.1:0-14158 GCA_013407115.1 Glycine latifolia
ATCCAACCTATTGATATTAATTATAATTTAATCGGTCAAACAATCCTCGTGGGAACGATATCTTTCTTATCATTATATTACTTGGAACGATCGGTATACTTGCCGAACGCGCAACAAGTTTTTGGCGCCGTTGCCGGGGATTGTTTTAGCCAATTTTATTATAAGTTTTTATCTTTAAGGTTGGATTTATTTTGTTACTAACCTGCTTCTAGAGTTTATGCGAGGTACCGCTGATTCCGTGAATTTACAGTTTGATCCTGAGATCGAAAGGACTCTTAGTAGGAACCGAAAGTTAGCGAGACAAAGGAAGGAAGCAGAAGTATCTAGTTCTAGACCACAAGAAGAAGAATCAGAAGAGGAACTAGATATGGCTGGGAGGAATGGAGAGCAGCCAAGGCCTGAGGATGAACTCATGGAGGACATCCTTGCTCCTTTGTTCGTCCGGCCTGCATCTAGCATAGTCAGACCACCTATACAAGCTAACAACTTCGACATCCACCTTTCTTTGATAAGCTTGGTGGAACGGAGTCAATTTGGTGGGGAGGATGATGAGGATCCTCACGACTTTGCAGATAGATTTATGATGATTTGCGATACCATCCGCCATCATGGAGTGTCAGACGATGCTATTAGATTGCGGCTCTTTCCTTTTGCCTTGAAAGGGAAAGCTTCCAAGTGGTTGGGCCGTCAAGCTTCAAACAGTATAACCACTTGGGAAGACTTGATGGCGAAGTTCTTTGCTCAATATTTCTCCATGGAAAAGTACAATCGCTTGGTGAATGAGATCACCAATTTCACCCAACTCCAAGGAGAAACATTATGTGCAGCATGGAATAGATTTCAGGAGCTTATACGGCGATGTCCTCAATACGACATGCCAATTGGGAAGAGGGTGCGCATCTTCTTCAATGGGTTGTCACCTGAATCCAAGCTGGTAGTAAACGGAGCAGCCGGAGGCTCCATCAGATCAAAGACAGCCGCCCAAACCCATGAATTGATAGACTCTTTGGCCAGAACGGAGAATGAGAGCATTGTAAGTCAGCCAAAGAGGGAGGTCATTCATTTGGGCAGCAGTGATGCAATGTTGGCTGAGCAGAAACTCCTATCACAGCAACTTGCTATCCTCAATGCTAAGATTGACAAGCTGGAGATCTCCAAAGCTCAAGCTTCATCAATCAAAGCAGGCGTGGTTGCATGTGAATATTGCCAAGGAGACCACGAGTCCAATGTCTGTCCAACCTTGGTGGGGGCCGACCCAATTCAGGTGAACGGAGTATGGTATGACCAAAGGCCACCACAAGGTTATCAAAGAAATTACAACCAAGCTTCTGGGAGTGGTAGTTATCCAAGGAGACCACAAGGAGGTGGGTTGGATTACAAATCTAACCACTACTTGCAACCGCCTCCCATTCCTTCCAAGGAGCCATCAGAGTTGGAGAAAGCTATGCTGCAGCTGGCCAAAACTACTAATGATCATATCCAGAACACTGATGCCTTTATGAATGAGACTAGGTCTCATTTGAAGAACCAAGGAGCATCCATCAGGAATCTGGAGACTCAAATTGGCCAGATTTCGAAGCAACTATTTGAGAGATCGCCTGGCCACTTCCCTAGTGATACCGTAGTAAATCCTAGGGAACATGCTAAAGCCGTCACCACTAGAAGTGGACTTGTTGTTGCTCCTAAGGAGAAGGCCAAAGTAGTGCCCAGAGAGGAGGAGAAAGAGATCCCCACAGATGCTGCAAAGTTTGAAGAAGATGAACCATCCAGCAGCTCAAAAGAGAAGGGAAAGGGAAAGGAAAAGATTTCTTCTGAACCTAAACCACCTCTGGATTTTTCCAGATTTGAAAAGCCACCATACCCTTTGAAGATGAAGCAGCAAGCACAGAAAAAGAAATATGCCAAATTCCTGGAAATGTTTAAAAAGCTGCAAGTTAACATTCTTTTTGCGGAAGCTTTGGCTAATATGCCCAATTATGCCAAGTTTATGAAGGACTTGTTATCTAAAAAGCACAAGCTGCAAGAATGTGAGACTGTGGTCTTGACTGAAGAATGCAGTGCCATCATCCAGAGTCGTGTTCCACCTAAACTCCGGGATCCAGGAAGTTTTAACATACCTATTGCCATAGGTAATGTTAATGTGGGTAAAGCTTTATGTGACCTCGGTGCAAGTATCAACTTGATGCCCCTTTCAATATGCAAATCATTGGGCATCTCTGAGTTGAAACCTACCAGGGTATCTCTGCAATTGGCTGATAGATCTTTGAGGAGACCTAGTGGGTTCATTGAAGACATTTTAGTCAAGGTGGATAAATTTATTTTTCCAGCCGACTTTATAGTTCTGGACATGGAAAAAGGGGAGATACCTGTTCTTCTAGGTAGGCCATTCTTGGCTACGGCTAGAGCTATCATAGATGTGGCTGAAGGAAAATTAGAGTTGAGGATGTTTGATGAATCCATTGTTTTCAATGTCTTTGATGCCATGAAGGCTCCTCTTGATAAGAATGACTGCTTTAGGATTGATGTGCTAGACGCCTTGACTAACACAGACGAGTCTCCTGAGCAAGAACTTGAAGAGATTATGGAGGCTCAAGATGTGGCTGTCCTTGAAGAAGTGAAAGAAGCAGCAGTGGAAGTTTTAGAAAAAAAGAAAACTGACCTTGATCATGGGACACCAAAGCTAGAGTTGAAGGAGTTACCAGCAGCCCTCAAATATGTATTCCTGGGGGAAGACAAGACTTACCCTGTCATCATTAACAGAGATTTATCTGGGGATGAAGAAGCCAAGCTGATCAAGGTGCTGAAGGAGCACAAATCCGCCATTGGCTGGTCTATATCAGACTTGAAGGGTATTAATCCTTCATTTTGCACACACAAGATTCTAATGGAGGATGATGTGAAGCCGGTTAGGCAACCACAAAGAAGGCTTAATCCTATGATGAAGGAAGTAGTCAGAAAGGAAGTGGTGAAGCTTTTAGATGCGGGCATGATTTATCCGATTTCTGATACCGCTTGGGTTAGTCAGGTGCAAACTGTACCCAAGAAAGGTGGGGTCACTGTCATCCAAAATGATAACAATGATCTGATCCCCACTAGAACTATCACCGGATGGCGGATGTGCGTAGATTACCGCCGGTTAAATGATGCTACAAGGAAAGACCACTTCCCGCTCCCATTTATCGACCAAATGCTAGAGAGGTTGGCCGGACATGAGTACTATTGCTTCCTGGATGGATACTCTGGCTACAACCAGATTCTAGTAGCACCTGAGGACTAGGAGAAGATGGCGTTCACTTGTCCCTTTGGAGTCTTCGCATACAGGCGGATGCCCTTCGGCCTTTGCAATGCCCGTGCGACTTTCCAAAGGTGTATGCTATCCATTTTCTCTGATATGGTAGAAAAATGTCTAGAGGTGTTTATGGATGACTTCTCTGTGTTTGGTGCTAATTTTGATGCATGCTTGTGTAATCTTTCCAAAGTTTTAAAAAGGTGTCAAGAGACCAACCTCGTTCTCAACTGGGAAAAGTGCCATTTCATGGTACGTGATGGTATCGTTTTGGGTCACAAAATCTTCTCCAAGGGGATTGAGGTTGATGAGGCTAAGCTTTTGCTAATTGAGAAATTGCCTCCGCCCGCTAATGTGAATGGTGTGCGTAGTTTTCTAGGTCATGCGGGGTTCTATAGGCAATTCATTAAAGATTTTTCTAAAATAGCTAAACCTCTTAGCCAATTGTTGATCAAAAACTTTGAATTTAACTTTGATGCTAATTGTTTGAATGCTTTTAATGTGCTTAAAGAGAGATTGACTACTGCACCTGTTTTGACTACCCCTGATTGGAGTTTACCATTTGAGCTTATGTGTGATGCTAGTCAATATGCTATAGGAGCTGTGTTAGGCCAATGTAAGAATAAAATGTTGCATGTCATTTACTACGCTAGCAAAATTTTGAATGATGCACAAGTGAATTATGCTACCACAGAAAAAGAAATGCTAGCGGTAGTTTATGCCTTGGACAAGTTTCGTTCTTACTTAATTGGGTCTAAAGTTATTGTTTACACTGACCATGCTGCCTTGAAGTATTTGTTGACTAAGCAGGATGCCAAGCCACGCTTGTTGAGGTGGATGCTCCTATTTCAGGAATTTGATTTGGAGATTAAGGACAAAGCGGGTGTAGAAAACAGAGTGGCTGACCATTTATCAAGAATCCAAGAGAAAGAACTCCAAGATAGCCCACAGCTGGAAATCAATGATGCATTCCCTGATGAGCAAATGATGGCTGTCACAAGTGCTCCGTGGTTCGCTGATATGGCCAACTACAAAGCTGTGGGAGCACTACCTGATGAATTAACATGGCAGCCGAGGAAGAGGTTTCTGTATGATGCCCAGAGATACTACTGGGATAGTCCCTTCCTCTATTTCCAGTGCGCTGATGGTATCATTCGGAGGTGCATTGCTGAGTTTGAAGTGCCCAAGGTGTTGTGGCATTGCCATGCCTTGGATTATGGAGGCCACTTTGGAGGAAATAGAACCGCCCACAAAGTGTTACAAAGTGGCTATTATTGGCCAACCATTTTCAAGGATGCTAGGGAATTTGTTGAGAGATGTGATCGGTGTCAAAGAACGGGTAATATCTCCCGTAAGGATGAGATGCCTCTCAACAGTATTCTTGAGGTGGAATTGTTTGATGTGTGGGGGATTGATTTCATGGGACCATTTCCCAAATCATACTCCAACCAATACATCTTGGTAGCTGTGGATTATGTCTCAAAATGGGTTGAAGCAGTAGCCTTACCTACAAATGATGCAAGGGTGGTGTCCGCCTTCTTAAGGAAAAATATTTTCACACGCTTTGGAGTTCCCAGAGCAATCATCAGTGATGGAGGCACACACTTTTGCAACAAACAAATTGAAGGACTGCTTGCCAAATATGGAGTCACACACAAGGTAGCCACACCATACCATCCGCAAACCAGTGGCCAAGTTGAGATCTCCAACTGAGAGCTTAAAAGAATTCTTGAGAAGACTATTGGGAACTCACGGAAGGATTGGTCCAAGAAGCTAGACGACGCACTCTGGGCTTACAGAACGGCACTCAAAATGCCAATCGGTATGTCCCCATTTCAGCTGGTATATGGTAAGTCTTGCCACCTTCCTGTTGAACTTGAGCATAGGGCCATTTGGGCCACTAAGTTTTTAAATTTTGAACTCACCAAGGCTCATGAAAAACGTTTATTACAATTGAATGAATTGGATGAATTTAGAATTGCAGCTTATGAAAATGCCAAGCTATACAAAGAAAGAACTAAGAAGTGGCATGACAAGAAAATTCACTCCAAGGAGTTTGAACCGGGGCAGCAGGTATTGTTGTATAGCTCAAGGTTGCGGCTATTTCCTGGTAAGTTTAAATCAAGATGGTCTGGACCCTTTGTGGTTGTCAAGGTTTTTCCTTACGGGACCATCGAAATCTCTCCTCTTGACACCAACAGACCTTTCAAGGTCAATGGATGGCGGCTAAAGCCATATTTTGGTGGTCAATTTGATAGGGATGCTGTGGCAATCCCTTTGGGCTCCCCTAATCCTTAGAGGATTAACCGTTAGGCTCGTGACGTTAAACAAGCGCTTATTGAGAGACAACTCAACTGTGTGCTTCATTTTCCATGTTCGAATTCTTTACTTAGGTTCGAGTAGACTTTAATTCCACAGTCTTTAATCTTAGCTTCCATGTACTTAAGCAATTCAACTTCCTTTTTATAATTGATATTGATTTTGTTTATGTTTTCCATTAATGCATAATTACATAATTGCATCTAGCATATTCTGAAAGAATTGGGCGTTCATGGGCTTCCCTGCCAATCTTGTGTCTGTGAAAAGAATGTGGCGCCTGGAGCGCCAACCTGGCGCCAAGAGCGCCAAACTTTCTGGAGCACCGCGCCTGGAGCGCCAACCTGGCGCCAAGAGCGCCATACTCTCTGGAAGTCCGCGCCAGGAGCGCCAAGGTTGCGCTGCCAGCGCTGGCTGGGTTACACATTCTAAGTGTGGCGCCAAGAGCGCCAACCTAGCGCCTGAAGCGCCATCCACTCTGGTATCCCGCGCTGGTGGCGTGGAAGTGGCGCGATCAGTGCCGCACTTAAGGCGCGGTTTTTATTTTAAAAACCTGAAACCCCTCATTCCCCTTCATCTTCCTAAACCTCAACCTTCACTCTCCTTCACCTGAAACGCGACCACTACCCACGACCTTCATCCCCATACCTTCCTAATTTCATTTCTCTCTCTCTCTCTTACCCTAATCCCTTTTCTTCTTCCCCTCCAAGGCTGTTCGTGTGCTTGTAGGTTTCCCTCTGCATTCTCCTTCAACCCTGCATTCCATATCAATTCCGACATGGCACGAGACAAGGTAAGTGCTTTTGGTTACCATTTGTTGGGTGTTTTTGCAGGAACCATGGTTAACCTAGGAATTAAACCCCAATTGTGCAGAAATGGGTTTATGCTTTTCATTAATGATGAATGCCTTTATGCTTAATTGAATTCTTCTGGTTTCTGGCTGTCCTTATGTTCAATGATTCTTATCACCAAGGTTTTATGTGCTAATGATCTCTTTTAGTTGTTGTGGGTTCTACTTTTCACCATGCCTCTTTTAATTGAACATATCTGATTACATTGCATTTTAGATCACTAGCTTGTGTGAAAGTGAGTATGACAAAATTCTATTGGAAACAAGTCTAGGGTCCTGAGCAAAATTCATTTGCTGCTAAGCATGTTTGAATGGGTGTCCACTCAGTTGTTTGGTTTAATATATTGACTGCATGATAGGAATCAAGGTGTTGTTGCATTTCTGTTAGTAGCCTCATGGATTATTTGTGTTTGGATAATGCTATACTTAAGCCGTTGCTGTCATTTCCACTATGCTTATCATGGTAGGTGTATTACTCTCTTTATAACATTGACATGGCTGTGAATTTGGGGTGTTGGTGCTCACATAGAAGAACACTTTGTCTGCTTAAATTAGCTTCTGGTGCCATACTAAATCTGGGAATCTTGTTTAAACTAAAACCATTCCTTATTCCATTGGTATGACGCTATGTATGTGCTGCCTTCTGTATTTGTTGTATCACTTGGCTCCAAGCAATGTCCTTCTTTCATTGAACTAATTCTGAAGCATGTATACAATCTAAAACTTGTGTCTGTGGTTAATTATTTTATTGCTATTGCATTGTGAAGTGGTCCGGTTTGTATTAAGCCCAAATACTAGCTTGTTCTGGGATTGATATTGATGGATTTATGTTGCAAACAAGCTTGGTGACCTGAACCGTTGATTATAATCATGTGCTAGAATCTAATTGTTTCTCTGAAATTGAACTTCTGTGTCCTTGCAATTGAATGAATGTTGAAATCACCAATGATCATTGTGAATATCACTTTTGAACATTTTGGGCACAACATATATGTGAATGGTTTTCTGTGGGTATTTCTATAATGTTGGGCTTATTCATCAACAGTTGCCTCAAACTAGGAACCTGTTTTGCTAGCTTTGACATTAGTGTGAATGTTGTTGACATTGAGTTTACGATATTTTGGTTAGAGATGTGATTGATGAATATTATCTGTTTGCACCTATATATTAAACTTAAATTCTTGTTCTTCAGTCC
Source organism: Glycine latifolia (assembly GCA_013407115.1). Lineage (NCBI taxonomy): Eukaryota > Viridiplantae > Streptophyta > Magnoliopsida > Fabales > Fabaceae > Glycine > Glycine latifolia. The sequence continues at coordinate 7,648 of QARZ01018945.1, forward strand.
ATTTCTTGTTCTTCATATTTGATATCAATTACTGTCCACCACATGATATCCACTAAATCTGGGAATCCCTACTTTGATCTGAGTATGCTTAAATGTTATCTGTTGACTGCTGGTTTCCCCCGTGCATTAAATGATGCATTATTTGATGCTATATTTGCTGATATGGTTTATTCCAAATCTGGGAATTGCAGCATTTTAGTGCTAATGCCTATTATGTGTTGATAAACCTAAATAAGTGCATATGATACATTGGAAATTTCTGCATTTCAGGGTAAACAGGTGGACAAGGGTAAGCAGAAAGCTACCTCCGGTACCGGCAGCAAGAGGCCACGGACGTCAGATTTTGATGATGGCCGCTTCCTATCCAAGGAGCATCAGGAGCGTTTTGACAGATGGTACTCGCCTAAGAAGATCATCCCTGAGCGGATCATTGACTGGGAAGGCCTACTAGAGGACTCCCTCATTAGGGAGGTTATTGAGCGCCGCCAGTGGCAGACACTGGTCAGTTTTGCCGAGCCGAGCCCCAGCTCTATTTTGAAGGAGTTCTGCGCCAATGTGGACCGGTCGACAGTTGAGCAACAGAGGCGCAGCTGGGTGAGAGGCGTGGTCGTTCCTTTCGACCACGAATTCATAGAAGATTTCCTTCGGACCTCCTTTGACGACCTCCGACGCTGTGGATTCGTGCAGCGGTATAACAGGATGCAGCCACTCCCTTGCACAGGCAAGGTGACATATCGGGATGACATGCCCGCGCTAGCTGATGAGCTCCGTCGAGGGATCACCGGGCGCTTCTCCGCTTGGCGGATGAAGATAGGATCTTATTATATGCCCGAGAAGCTCAGGAGGAACGAGCTGAACGCGGAAGCTGACTTCTGGCACCTGTTCGTGAACTCCACCATCATTCCGTCTTCTAACCTGACGGATGTGAAGGTGGAGAGGGCGTGCCTCCTGTATGTGCTGCAGAGAGATATCAACCTTGATATCTCTTATGCTTTATCTGATCGGATCCTGCACATGATACAGGATAGCAGCCCCCCGATCCCTCCTCGCTCACTCTTCCCTCATTTCCCATCTATGCATGCACGCGGGCCTGGAGATTCCCGATGACGAGCCCCTGGACGTGCCGCTCGGGACTACATTGACTCAGAAGACCTACCAGGACTCCATCCGGTGCACCCTTCAGGACCAGCTCCTCCGTGCCGCTGACCTTTCTCAGGAGGAGATGGCTGCATGGAGCCCGAGGTACGGGCCTCGCGAGGGTCAGGAGGAGCCCATCCCAGAGGTTCCAGACCTTCATCACCAGCCCGCAGCTTCATCTCCACCATCACCACCACAGGATATCCCTGCTGCCTCCTCCCAGGTCCCTCACCATGAGTCCATTCATGAGGGCTCCACCACTTATGTGAGGATGCAGCAGCAGATCGATCAGTTGACCCGTGTCACCATGAGAATCCAGTAGTAGCTAGATCAGCAGGCTCTCACTTCACAGAGGATGTAGACGCAGATGGATGCCCAGACACGGATGCTCACTACCCTCTGCAGTCATTTCTCCATTGACCCCCATGGATCACCACCACAGCTGCCTCCCTTGGCTTTTGCCCTTCCAGCACCTGAGGCCTATCCATCTTCAGCAGCAGATGATCCCGATACCATGGACGAGGACCAGACTCACTGATCCCCCTCGCTCTATCTCTCTCTGTTTATTTTATGCTTTATTTTCATGTCATTTTCTTTTATGCATTCTACATTCAGTACATGACACTTTTTCTTATTGTTGGCACCGTCAGTGCGTGCCCGTATATATGACATTTCCGCTATGATTGGTATTTTGTGTATGCATGAGTTTGTTTCCTCACATAACGTGTTGTATGTTTGTGTTTGATGCATCTCATTTGTTGGGGACAGCAACTTGTTTAAATCTGGGAATAGGAACACGTTAATTGAGGAAACACACGTCTTTTTGGTTAATCATGTGTCGCTTTAGTGACAAATAAACCATAGACAGATACTTTTTGGTCAGATACTTTTTGGATAAAAAATTTCTTTTTGTGAAGCTATACAAACAGTTAACTACAATTAATTTTGTGTCTAATTTCAACCTAGTCATAGGTGTACATATTAGACAATTTTGCTAAAGGCATGCCTGTCTCGGATTTAGAATTGTTTGATCAGTCAATTGTGAATTGGATTTTGGAAAGCATTGGTGATATGAATCATGACTTGATGTTGTATGAAGCTTGAACTGAGAATGTGAATGCTTGTATGACTGGATTCATTTTGAAATGGAATGCATTGTTTGATCTGACATCATCATAAGTCTAGCTTGTACCATAACCTGTGAGGTTTGGGCTTAAACAGTTAATTTCGTCTAAGAGCGACCTCACAGCAATAGGACTCTAGAACTTGCTCTGTTTCTCTCTGATGCATGCATGATTGATGTGATAAAGGCATTTTGTTCTGATAAGCTTGGGCCAAACAGCCTTCCTTACAAGTATTTCCTTTGTTAACCCCTTTGAGCCTGAAGCTTTCTTTTGTTTGATCACCTAATAACACATCAAACCACATCCATTATCTGACCTTAGTTGGGATTGAACTGCTCATTAATCTGTGGGTTTGTAAGAAAAGAATTCAAATATCAAGGTGAATACAAAAATAAAAAGAAATGAAAAACAAAGAATGACATTCAGTTAAGCCAATTGAGATATGAAAAGGAAAGAATTAGCAAGTTAAAAGAAAAGGAAGAAAGAAAAGAAAGTGGAAAGAAGCAATAGGTTGAAAGAGAAAAATTTTAGAAATGTAGTAAGTTCAATCTCAATGCTTGTTAGCCACTTCCCAAATGCTCCTACCTGTAAGCCAAGCCAAGTTACAACCCTTTTAAGACCTTTTGATCAATTATGCATGTGTTGTATTTCTTAATTTTAGAAACTTGAGAATAAGATCAAGCTTATGGTAGTGCTCGAGCTGTGATGGATTGAGAGAATACCCAAACACTAGAGTGTTGAGTGAATTTTGCATCTGTGAGGGGTATTCAAGTTAGACTCATTGTTTGATGAATTTGAAAGCTTTGTGTGAAGTTTTGACTTAATTCAGTTATTTGTAGCATTTTAAACTCAGGGATTGTTTTGTCAATGTTGATTCTAGAGAATTGATCCATGCTTCCTACTTGAACTTTGTTTATTGCTGAGGACAGCAATATCTAAATCTGGGAATTGTTTGATATGCGCCTAGCAGCAAGAATTGAGCATTAAACATGGATAATCACCCTCTTTGTGCATGATTTGAGCTAATGTGATGAATTGCCAGGATATCAATCAAAGATACCAAGATCAAGCAGAAATCAGAAGAAAAGAACAAGCTTGGAAGAACACATTTGGCGCCATCCGTGCCAGATGTGGCGCCAAGAGCGCCACAAGTTCTGGTATCTCGTGCCAAAAGCGCCATCATCCGCGCCATAGGCGCCATATTCCCTGGAACTAAGCGCTTGGAGCACCAGATTGGCGCCAAAAGCGCCAAACTCTCTGTCAGCCAGCGCCTGGGGCGCTATGTTCACGCCAGGAGCGCCTGTCCTTCTGGATGTTGGCGCCAACAGCGCCAAACCCGCGTCAAGGGCGCCACAGGTCGACAGAAGCAGCATTTTAAGGGCAAAACAGAGACTTCACAAGCTAGGTTATAAATACCTGGACCTTAGTATTCAATGCACGACTTCTTGGAGGGAAATAGCACAAAATAGGTTTTAGAAAGCTTGGGTGCCCTTGCTAGGGTTTAAGGAAGTTAGAGGCTCAAGTGGAGACTTCTCTCCATCTTCTTCTTCCTTGCTTCAGCTAGGTATGCCATTTTGTTTTGTAACACAGCCAACCATAATGAGGTTTGGCTAGTTTTATATTGTAGTTAGGGCCAAGCACTGAATGTAACCTCTTTTGGATTGTATTGGATGCTATTCTTCATTTATATCAAGTTATTTCACTTTACTTTGATTCTTGCATGTTTCTATCTCTCTGGAACTCATCACTCTAGTTAGGTACTAAGAGCTGGGGTTTACAATAGGAATATTGGGGCCTTATTGTAACGCCCCCTCAGCTGGAAGGGTCATTACTAACCACAGAATCACATACAAGCAGATAATCAATCAGAGTTTAAACAGTTTGGAAGCATAACTAAAGAGTGACATCATCAAGGGTCACTATCATAACACTGTACACTATAATATGGTGAATATACATCAAAGTTCCTCTGTACAATACAACCACACAAATATCCCATCAGGGTACATCAAAACAAACCAAAGGCTAAGTACAAAACATCTGAGCCACCAGCTCATGTCATCTAAGCCTAAGGTTTATCAGCAGCAACTATCCCTGCATAGGCTTCTTGCCTTGGGATCTATCTGCTCCTTCTCCTGCTGAATCACCTGAAATATAAGTCCCACAAACGGGGTGAGATATAAAATCTCAGTAAACTCAGGGCCCTTGAAGGTATTTCCTTCCCCTGGTTCACTGACAACAGATACACAGACAGAAACATCATAATTATCATCAACAATTTATTCAATCAACACATAAGCAGTCAATGTACAACCATCTGTCAGTATCCATGTGATTCCGATGGTCATCACCATCTATCATCTATCATCATCATCTATCAGAAGCACCCCGAAAATATATAGGTACAACCACATCTGGAGGACTCCTATATACCGGGCCGGCTCCTCTATCATGAGCTACAACTCATATCCTATCTCAATAATTACTATCTATCAGCTATCTATCAGAAGCACCCCGAAAATATATAGGTACAACCACGTCTGGAGGACTCCTATATACCGGGCCGGCTTCTATCATAGGCACCCCGAAAATATATAGGTACAACCACTTCTGGAGGACTCCTATATACCGGGCCGGCCTCTATCTTACAGGAACATCTCATGTCAGGCCTATAACCATCACCTGTCATCTATCCTATTACCATAGGATTCCACAATCAATCATGCTTATCTCCAACTAAAACAAATCATAATCATCCATCTCTGGATCCAAACCAAAAGACAAGCATCACAATCCAAATTACAGTCATTACCCTCTCATAGGGCACAATCATCATTCATCAGCCAATCTGACCAACAACCAATCAACAACATATGCATAACAACATAACAGAACCATCACCTCAGATTGGTGAATGGCTGAACACAACAAAAGGGAACACATTCAAGAATCAAGAGCTTACCTGCTCTAGACAGATCACCGGCTCTCCCGGCCTCGTGGTCAACACCACCAGAGCTATCAAGCTCACGTCCTACACAAGAACCAATACATAACACATCAAATACAGTTCTAGGACGTTTAAACGAAAGGAACTATCATCCTTTCTATAAACATATACTAATCACTATACAAGTGATCATCTGATCCTCAACAGGATCCCTCTCAGTTTATACCAGGCTACAGAGTCTCTGCAAAGACTCTGGTCAGGCTAATATAAAGCATATCTCTGCTTACAATAGCCTAAACCCAACTTCTCATTATCACCAGTTTCAACCGGTCAATCTCATCTATACAGTCTCCTGAGCAACTTTGTCAACTGCTCTAAGGTTCATACTAGTCATATTACTAGTCTTTTATCTCTGCTTATACATACTCAGAGACAAAATCAAACTTCATCAGTAACGATAATTCAAGGCTCTAACTTCCTTAGAACAGTCCTCTGAGCATAATACTCTACAGAGTCCGAGCCTAAAAACGACTCTAACACCTCCAAAAACACCCCTTAAGATAACCCCAAAACCTCAAAATCCAATACACAGAACCAACGGTTAAAGCTCAAGTTTCTTACCTCTGTGATGTTCAGAAACACCTGGGAATCGCTTTCCCTAAGGTAGCTTGCTCAATCAAGGCCTCCTTTGCCTCTAAATTCCGAGCTCTCAAGGTTCTCTCAGAGAAATCAAATCTCACTGTTTCTCAGCTATTCTCAGGAATCAATCGGGGGTTTACTCTTATCTCGGGGCTCTGATCACTTTCTCAGTTGGGCCAGAGGTGTTTAGATGAACGATGAAGAAGTTACAAAGCTCTGTAACTCATCAATGGCTTCCTCTCTCTTTTTCCTCTTCCATTTTCGTTCAAATGAGCTATTTATATAGGCCTGCCCGAGGTCTGGTGCGACCCGCGCCACCTCCCGCGCTATCCGCGCCATGCCTCTGGCGCCACCCGCGCCAACTCTGGCGCGGTCCGCGTGAAAAACCAGTGAAAATTGGTTTTCCAGGGCACTTATGGCGCGATCCGCGCGGCCCTTGGCGCTACCCGCGCCACAGCGAAAACCTTGGCGCTGTCCGCGCCAAACCTGGCGCGATCCGCGCCACAACAGAAACCAGGTTTTCTGCTGTGAATCCCCGCGCTGTCGCACGGGGGTATGGTACCAACCATGCCATAACTTAGGGTTATCACACTTATGCTTGGACTTGGGTAAGGTGGCAAGTCTTACATTAACTAGGGATAGGAGTGTACGCTTGCAACCATTT
>QARZ01019059.1:0-10621 GCA_013407115.1 Glycine latifolia
GTTCCTAAAGCCTCTCAAGCACATAAAAGCAAAAATCAAGGCTCATGCATGTTATACCATCATCAAAATAACCCAACATTCTTCCTACACATGCATTTCTCAGAGCCAAAAACCAAAGTCCATGAAACTAACATATCAAAGCTAATCCTTCATCACAACAACTTTCTAAGCATACTTTTCTAAAGGACCCAAGCCTAATTCCAGCTCTAACTCAAAAGGGTCACTATTCATCCCAAAGCCAAAATCACAAATCAAATGGTAAAACTCGAGTTTCTTACCTCTAAGATGACAAGGAAGGCTAATGGACCACTTCCCCAAGCTTGAGTGTCCGAGAATCGCCTTCTTTCCCCGCCGAGCTCGAGTTTTATGAAGTTCCCTAGAGAAAGGGATCTCTCCGTTTGAAGGTTTTTAGGAAAAAGTGATGAAGGATTCTAGCTCATAGGAAGGTTCCCTACAAGTTTCATGTTGAAAGGGAAGTGTTTTGATGAAGTTTGGTGAAGATATGGACCTTCCCAAGCTCTACAATGGCGGAATAGGGCCAGAGGAAGAAGAAAGAAGGTTTTTGGCCTCCAAAATCGCGTAAATGACCTTTTATAGTGGCCATGTCAGAGGTCCCGCGCTGATGGCGCCACTCTAGCGCTACTGGCGCCATATTCCAGTGAAAAAATAGCATTCTGGCGCTACCAGCGCCACATTCCAGTGGAAAAATGGCTTTCTGGAGCCATTCTGGCGCTACTGGTGCCAATCTCACGCTAACGGTGCTAGAAAATTCGTCGCAAAATCCGTCGCTAACGCTTTTTCTGACAGAATATAGCAAATTTAAACTTTTCTTTCTTTTTCTTTTATTTATTTAACCTTGGTTATTATAAAGAGGAGAAAACCAGAGGAAGAAACGTGAAATAAGAGAGTAAAGTGGAGTTGATACCGTAGACAAGTGGTCGTGGATCGCTTCCTTCATCATGTCTACTGTTGATCTTGTGCTTCACACAATGATTGACTAGAGTCTCCAAAGGATTAGATGTAATCTTCGTATCCTTATGTACCTCTTTTGATATTTTATATATACATGAATCTTTTTTACTCATTACTGGTAATTTCATTATGTTTGTAATGCTTGATTCTATTTGAGCACCAGTTTCATGAAATTGGATTATGAGTTTGACTTAAAAGTGCTTTAAGAATTTGAACTGAATGAATATACTCTTTATGTTACGTTGCTAGGAATAGAGCATAATATTTTGATTACAAATAGCACGAGATTATGCTTTTAATACTAGGGTATTTATTTTATATGTGAGGAATCGATATTCGGTAAATATTCTTAGGATTCTCGAATGTGAGGGATCGATTCAAGGTGATTTAATGTGTGCATGAGTGATGTTAGAAAATGATTCAGATGTACTAATATTATTTGGATACTGGGGTATGAACAATGAAATCCAATCCTACGTTTCTCTTGAATTAATTAAATTTATTTTACTTATTATCGTAATTTTTTGTATTTCTGACACACTAATTCCATTATTTTCATTAAACCATGAAATTTTGATTAAATTTATTGAACATAACTATTGAACTTTTTACTTTTATCTAAAGAAACGGAGTTGAAAACAATAGGAATACCCACAATTAACCAAGTGGGGCGGTGAATTGGTTAAAACTTAGTCTTTTAAAATTTTCTTCCCTAAATCAGAGTTAGGATCTTAATCACTTTAAAACCAAGAAACCTTTAATTCAATCAATTCACTCAGCTCAAGGAATCAATGTCTCAAAATAGAACTTGTTAAGCAATGATAAGAATTCAAAGAACCAATGAACAAGATAACCAAAAGAGATTAGAGAGCACACAAACACCACAAGAATTTATACTGGTTCACTTCTCAAGAGAAGCTACATCCAGTTTCTAATCAACACTAGATTAGAATTCCACTATTGAAAATTTCAGTTCTTACAAGCTTGATTACATTTACTTTTTATCAACCCTAGATAAAGAAAGGAAATCTAAAACCCTATTAGACACCTTAACAAGAATCAGAGAACACTACTCTATTCTTCCCTAGAGAACACTACTCTAGTGCAAGCCTCAAGAACAAATTACAATAGAAACCAAATACAAAACAATTCAAAACAAAATTACACCCAAATAGAATGGAGAGAAACAACCTGATGATCCAATGATTATGAATGCAAATGAATTACCAACAATGTTGAATCATCAACTAAAACTTCAGAACAAGCTCTCCTATTCTTCTTTGAAAGACTCTTGCCCAAGTAATCAATCAAGAACTCATGTGATTTAAGAAAGGGGACAAGAGGGTTAAAAGCACAAAAAAACTCTTTGAATCTCGGTGAAAGCTTGAAGGTAATCAGAAATTTGTATTTCTCAAGTTGAAAAAATAGAGCAAGCCTTTGCCTATTTATAACAAACTTTCGTAACTAACATTAATCGATTAAACATGCCAAACAATCGATTAAAACACTTAAGTAATCGATTAAGTCACCACTTTAATCGATTAATGTGTTCATGAGTTTTTTGGGTTTGAATAACGAACAAAATAATTGATTAATACGAGCTGTAATCGATTATTCCAGTATCACTGCATTTTCATAAAAGCTTCTGTAATCGATTACAAGAAATGGTTATCAATTATTGCAGTGTAACATGTTTTTCTGAAAGCATTATGTAATCGATTACAATTCCTGGTAATCGATTATTCCAGTAGAACCATTTTTTTCAACAAGGCTTATGTAATCGATTACATTACTTGGTAATCGATTAAAGTGTTCATGAAAGCTTTTCCAGATTTGAAAATGAAGCAAATAATTGATTAATACGTTGTGTAATCGATTATTCTAGTGCATTTTGCATTTTTTCCAAAAACAATGCTTCTTTGGTTTTTTTGTAAAAACATGCTTTGTTTCTTAGTTAAAACACTCAGGCAATTAAATGATTGAATGCATGCAATGCAAGGATCAACAGATTGAACTCTTTAACACTTAATTTGATTTGCAATTCTTCAAAGGCATTCCAAGGCATGTGAAAAAGCACAAAACCATTCTTCAAGTTCTAAGCTTCAAGCTTTAAGAAGCTCCCCCTATTTCCAACAATCTCTCCCTTTTTGGCTTTGAGCATGCCAAATATTGATTGACCATTTGCTTGAGTTGGATTTGCTTTCAGGATGAGCAATATGAAAGTCTTGAACTTAGTTAACCTGAAAATCAAATCAGCCTCTTTGCCAAGCACAAGTGTTAAGTGTTTAAGCTTGCATTCATCATTTATTTCCATTTTATTTGCTCCCCCTATCTTGATTTACTCCTTTAAACTTAGTTAATTTCATGAATCATTGATGAGCAAAACATTAACAGAAAAATAGGGTACAACAGAGAGCAAAACATAGTTTCTTTTTAATCCATAATCAATCAATTTTTCTCCCCTTATTTGGCTTATCAAAGACAAAAAAGAGAATAGCACAACAAATAAGGATAGGAGAGAAAGTAAATTTCATTAATGGATGAGGGAAATGCAGTACATTGATTAAAAACGAAAATAGAAAAGAAACATAAAAACAGAGTATGATAAAGCATGAACTCCTAGAAGCTTAATTCTCATTTCCTGAGTAGTCAAGGATGATCCTAGCTTCTATAGTTTCTATCCTGGATCTAATTTCTTCCAAGTTTGTGTTGGTCTCAGCCCTATGTTCATGATGGAGTGATAACATGGCATCCATCTTTTGAATCATTAAGGATTCAAAGGGGCTGTAGGTTGGAGCAGCAGGGGCAGTATCTTCATCATCATCATCAGCATCTTCTTGTTCAGGGGCAGGAAGTGGTTGTCCAGCTATTTGCCATCCAATTGGGGTCTTGGTCATCCCCAATTTGGTGAGATGCTTCTCCTTGATGAGGCTGTTGCTAGAGTTGGTGTTGTCAACCACCTCATTTGAGACATCAACTTGGAAGTAGTCAATGAACCTAGAAATAAGGACAGCATAAGGGAAAAGGTAGTTCATCAACCTCTTAGATTTCAGCATGATTTCCTGGAGAACAAGTATCTAGTTCATCTTAATGCCATTCTTCAAGGCATAGACAAACTGTAAATCATCATCAGTGGCTTGGGCATGGTTTGTTGCTCTAGGGGTAAGGATGTAAGTGATGATGTAATGGAGAAGCCTATCCTCATGGGTCATGGGTCCAATGCTTAGCCTAAGCCTCAACCTCATTTGAGGATCAAGAAGCATCCCCCGATAGGTATCAATCCTATTGTACCCACCCACCTATCGATTAAACGCGCCAAATAATTGATTAAGTCACCACTTTAATCGATTAAAGTGTTCATGAGTTTTCTGGGTTTGAATAACGAACAAAATAATTGATTAATACGAGTTGTAATCGATTATTCCAGTAGCACTGCATTTTCATTAAAGCTTGTGTAATCGATTACAAGAAATGGTAATCGATTATTGCAGTGTAACATGTTTTTCTGAAAGTATTATGTAATCGATTACAATTCCTGGTAATTGATTATTCCAGTAGAACCATTTTTTTCAACAAGGCTTATGCAATCGATTACATTACTTGGTAATCGATTAAAGTGTTCATGAAGGCTTTTCCAGATTTCAAAATGAAGCAAATAATCCATTAATACGCTGTGCAATCGATTATTCCAGTGCATTTTGTATTTTTCCAAAAACAATGCTTCTTTGGTTCTTTTGTAAAAACATGCTTTGTTTCTTAGTTAAAACACTTAGGCAATTAAATGATTGAATGCATGCAATGCAAGGATCAACAGATTGAACTCTTTAACACTTAATTTGATTTGCAATTCTTCCAAGGCATGTGGAAAAGCACAAAACCATTCTTCAAGTCCTAAGCTTCAAGCTTTAAGAAGCTCCCCCTATTTCCAACAAGAGTAACTCAAGTTCCTATGGAGACGATTTCTTATATAAAATTTGTAACTTGCGATGACACTGGTATGCTTGTCATTAGTCTAACAAGTTTCTGGCAGCGTTACCAGGGACTTGAGTCCCTCACTTAGTTCTTTCGGATTAAATTTTTCATTTTAATTATTTTGATTTTGATTTTGTATAAATTATCTGATTATATTTAATTTTTGCTAACATTGATACTTACGGTTTATTGTAGTTTGTTCTTTTTACTTTATGCAAGGTAAATTTCCTGTAGATAAATCACTATTTGATCCGGAAATTGCCAAGACTAAAAGGAAGAATAGGAAGAAAAAGAAACAAGCAACCTATAAGACATCGGGTGAATCTTCTTCTATTGATTCTCCTTCACCAAAAAAGACACTTGTAATTGATATTATGGATGATAGAGGAGGAGAAGGAAATAGACCACCAAGGAGGAATCTTAGTGACTATGCTTATCAACAAGGACCAAAGCATTACAACAACATAGTCATTCCTCCTTTGAGTAACAAGGTTGTGGAATTGAAGCCAGCATTGCTCAGTCTGATAGGTTCACACCTTTTTGCTGGAATGGATCATGAAGATCCATACACATATGTCTACCTTCATGGAGATATGCAGTACCATGGGAGCTTTGATGAAGATGTTGAAGTTGTATACCTCAGAGCTTTTCCGTTCTCCTTGACAGGTAAAGCAAAGACATGGCTCCAATCACATCCAAACAAAAGTCTCAACTTTTGGGAAGAAGTGGAGGAAAATTCATTGCGAGATTCTTTCGTTCATCTAGGTTCATTAGTGAAAAATCAGTCATTGCTACTTTTTCCCAAGGGTTTAATGAATCTCTCTATGAGACATGAGAGAGATTCAAATCTTTACTGCGGAGGTGCCCAAATCATAATTTTGATGATGATGCACAACTACATATTTTCTACAGTTGTTTGAGACCTTAGACAAAGATAATTCTTGATGCCTCAGTTGGAGGTACTATGATGTCTAAGAGCCCTGAGGAAGCAATTGTAATCATTGACTCCATAGCAGCCAGTGATTATTAGCGTCACCATGATAGGTCTCCGATTCAAAGGAAAGGTATAATGGAGCTGGATACTCAGAATACAATTCTAGCTCAACATAAACGCTTGACTCAACAAATAGAGGCCTTAACAAAACAAATAGGCCAACTTCCTCAACAATTTAAGCAAAGTGGATCATAGAAAACACAACAAGTTCATCAAGTTCAACAAGTTCTAAGATATGACTTTTGTGGTGGTGACCATAAGAATGGCCATTATTCAGCACCTAATGATTGCAAACAGGAAGAGGAGGTCCATTATTTTCAAAATCAAGGTAGACCTCAACAGAACTTTCAAGGAAATTACCAAGGCTACAAACATGGCTCAAGTTCAAATCAGCCTTATGGCTGGAGGCAGCAAAATAATAATGCATATTTTGGTCCCATTAACCCTTCTTTTGCAAGTTCTTCTAACAACTCTTATACATGTCCTTCAAATAGGGGTCCACAACAACAACAAAAAGCTCAGCCTGATACAATGTCAAAAATGGAAGATATTCTAACTCAGTTTATGCATATGTCCATCACAAATCAGAAAAATACTTATGCTTCCATTAAAAATCTTGAAGTTCTTGTTGGACAACTTGCAAAAAAATTGTCTGAGCATGGAAGTAGATCTGTTTCAGCAAACACATAGGTTAACCCAAAGGAACCAATGGGGTGTTTTAGAGTGGATGTCTTGGATGAAGTGATTTCTAACTCTAAGAGGTTGATTCAAAGAAAAGATGGTTTAGAGAAAACATTGACTGAAGCATTTAAGGAGATAAGTGAATTTGAAGAAAATGAGAGTTTAGTTTGTCTCCAACAGCTAGATGCTTTCAAGGAAATTCCTTAGCACCAATCTCTGTTTGAAGAATTGATAGAGGAAAAAAAGAATGAAGAATAAAAAATCAAGCTAAAAGCATTACATCCACATTTGAAATATGTTTTTTTTGTAGATGATTCACATAAACCAATTATCATTAATTCAAGTCTTTCTGAAGAAGAAAAGAAACTGATGAAAATTTTGAAGGAGAACATAGAAGCCATTGGCTCACCACTGTTGTCCAATTACAGGTAGCTTGAGCCATAACAAGGGCATCCAACTTAAAAGATGTTAAAGAAGCGCTCCTGGGAGGCAACCAAGTATTTCTAAACTTTGTCTTTATTTGTGTTATATGAATTTTACATCTTATGTTTCTAAATTATATTTATGAACTTTACTTTTAAGTCTTTATTGGAAAATTATGTTTTTGAATGTATTTGTTTCAATTTGTATGTTGAGTTATTGATAAGTGCCAGATTTTAGTTAATTCCAGGATTGTAATGTTGGCACTTATCTTTTGATTTTAGTAAATTTGCTTATAAATTTCCTCTAAATTCTAGTTGTTTTATAGTTGGTAAATATATAGGGTGTTATTCATATTTTGGAAGATTCATCCACTCAAATCCGTTGTTTTGATAAGTTTCAATGGTATCTGGAGCATCCAAGCAACCAAAACAAGCACAAAAGGGAAAAAAGGTCAAAATAGAGTCTTCTGAAGCAAACTTTCCCAGAACTCACGCAGGCTATCATCTTTCTTCAACATTAAGTCTTTAACTTGCCTGGGCGAGTGAAACATGTGTATTTAGTTCGCCTAGGTGAATGGCTGTTTCCAAAATTATGATTAAACCTCACCCAGGCTAGTGAAAACAGGCAAAATTGGTAGTCTGGGCGAATGGACATAACCAGGTCACTATTTTCTATAAATAGCCATGCAAATGAAGGAGAAAGGATATTCTTTGGAGCCAAGAACGTGAGAAACACATAGAAAGCATAGAGAGAGGTGAGAGAAGAGAGAAAAGGAGTGGAAACTCTGCAAGAACGGGACGAGAATCGCTACCTTCATTATGTCTTTTGTTGATCTCTTGCTGTGCACCATGATCGGTTAGTTTCTCCTAAGGATTGGATGTAATCTTTGTACCCTTATGTATCTCTTATAATATTTTATATATGTATGAATATTTTCTACTTATTCTGGTGATTTCATTCTGTTCTTACTGCTTGTTTCTACTTGATCACTAGTTTCATGAAATTGGATTCTAAGCTTGACTGGAAAGTGCCCTTAGGATTTGAACTGAATGATTTTACTCTTTACGTTACGTTGCTAGGAATAGATCATAAAGTTTAGATTGCAAATAGCACACGATTATGATTGTAATGCTGGGTTATTTTACTCCATATGCGAGGGATCGATATTCGATAAACATCCTTAGGATTATCAAATGCAAGGAATCAATTCGGGGTAAATTAATGTGTGCATCAGTAATGATAGAAAATGATTTATACATGATAATGTTAATTGGATACTGAGGGTATGAATGATGAAACCCAATCCTACGTTTTCTTCAATTAATTAAATTCATTTTATTAGTTTCTATTATTTCCTTAATTTCTGATGCACTATTTACGTTATTTCCATAAAACCCTCAAACTTCAACCATACTTGTTGTATATAAACTATTAAACTGTTACTTTTATTTAAATTAACTGAGTAAACTCAAGTCCCTGTGGAGACGAACATTTATAAATTTTGTAACCTGGGACGACATTGGTACGCTTGCTAATAGTCTAACAAGTTTCTGGCGTCGTTGCCAGGGACTTGAGTTTCTTACTCAGTTCTTTTAGATTTAATTTTTTAGTTTAGTAGGACCTTTTTATTTACTTTTGTTATTTACTTTATTTTGATTTTGTATAAATTCTCTTTTGTTATATTTATTTTCATTAACCTTGGTACTTATGAGTTATTGGAGTTTGTTCTTTTTTCCTATATGTGAGATAAGTTTTCTGCAGATAAAACATTATTTGATCCAGAAATTACCAAGACAGAAAGGAAAAATAGGAAGAATAAGAAACAAACAGCCAATAAGCCACCAAGTGAAACTTCTACTATTGATTCTCCTTTACCAGAAACAAACATTATTTGGGCTTTATGAATGGTTAGTTATGCCTTTTGGTTTGACTAATGCACCTAGTACCTTTATGAGGCTTATGAATCATGTTCTTAGACACTTTATAGGCAAATTTGTGGTAGTGTACTTTGATGACATTCTTGTTTATAATGCCAATTTAAATGATCATTTGATGCATGTAAAAAGTGTCTTGGAGGTGCTAAGGAAGGAAACCTTGTATGGAGCAATTGATAAATGTTCTTTTTGCATTTCACAAGTTGTGTTTCTAGGTTTTGTAGTAGGTGCTCAAGGAGTTCAAGTAGACCAAGAGAAAGTGAAAGCCATCATGGAGTGGCCAACTCCAAAAGGTGTTAAGGATGTAAGAAGCTTTCATGGTTTAGCTAGCTTTTATAGGAGATTCGTGAAGGATTTTAGCACCATTGCTTCTCCTTTGAATGAATTAATGAAGAAAATCGTGATCTTTTCTTGGAAGCAAGAACATGAAATTGCTTTCCAAACATTTAAGGATAAGTTATCTTATGCACCTATTCTTGTATTGCCTAATTTTACTGCTTCCTTTGAATTGGAATATGATGCATCTAATGTGGGCATTGTGGGGTTTTTAATTCAAGATAAACATCTTATTGTTTATTTTAGTGAGAAATTGAAGGGTACATGTTTTAACTAGTCCACTTATGATAAAGAGTTGTATGCACTTGTTAGAGTCTTGCAAACTTGGCAACATTATCTTTTACCTAAGGAATTTGTGATACATAGTGATCATGAATCTCTTAAATATTTGAAAAGTCAAGGCAAACTCAACAAGAGACATGCTAAGTGGGTTGAGTTCATTGAGCAATTTCCCTATGTAATTAAACACAAGCAAGGAAAGTTTAATGTGGTGGCGGATGCCTTATCAAGAAGGCATTGTTTGATTTCTATGCTTGAAACTAAATTGCTTGGTTTTAATCACATAAAGGAATTGTATGCAAGTGATCATGACTTCTCTAGTATTTTTGTTTTGTGTGAGTGTTCAAGGAAAAGAGATTATGTGTTCCTAAAAGCTCTTTGAGAGAACTTTTCATTAGGGAAGCTCATGAGAATAATTTGATGGGGCACTTTGGTGTGGACAAAATTTTGGCTATTTTGTATGAACATTTCTTTTGGCCAAAAATGAGGCATAATGTGCATAAGCTTATTTCTCAATGCATTACTTGTCATAAACTAAATCTAGATTAATGCCTCATGGTTTGTATACACCTTTGCCTATTCCTAACTCCCTTTGGGTTGACATTTCTATGGATTTTGTGCTTGGCCTTCCAAGATCCAGGAGGGGAAAGGATTCTATCTTTGTTGTTGTTGATAGGTTTTCAAAGATGGCACATTTCATTCCTTGTCACAAGAGTGATTGTGATAACCCTAAGTTATGGCATGGTTGGCGCCCTACCCCTGCGCGACAGCGCGGGGATTCACCTTAGAAAACCTGATTTTTTGGTGTGGCGAGGGTCGCGCCAGGGTTGGCGCTGATGGCGCCAGACCCATTGGCTGTGGCGCGGATGGCGCCAAGGACCGCGCGGATCGCGCCATAAGTGCCCTGGAAAACCAGTTTTCACTGGATTTTCACGCGGACAGCGCCAGAGGTGGCGCGAGTAGCGCCAAGGTTTCGAAAGGTCCACGCGGTTGGCGCGGGGATGGCGCTGATAGCGCCAGAAGCACCGCC
>QARZ01019232.1:0-12829 GCA_013407115.1 Glycine latifolia
GTAGCTAACCGACTAGAATAGTATGTTACGTAAATAAATTCCGTAGAAAAAAAAAAAAAATTTCGTCACGTAATAATGTAAACGATTAAATACGAACAACGTATTAATCTAAAAAAGTAAAATAAACGGAGTCGTTATATATAGACCAGTGAAGGATGTTAACTTAGGCTCTGTAACGACCCGCCTCGTCGCTACGGTATCACTAATTCTTAATATGCAAATTTTGAATTTTAATGAAAACTCCATTAATTTGATTATGAAAATGATAGTAAATTTTTTGTGATAATACAACTATTATACACATGCTACAATTACATAATTGATTATATACATACATACATACATATATATATATATATATATATATATATATATATATATATATATATCGAATCAGGGCATATCATTCACATCAACAACATCAACATCAACAGTACCTTTAACCCAAGTTAATTAAGGTCGGTGGTAGATGAACCCAATGATAAATCGAAAATAAGACAAAAGAGAGAAAAAAAAGTTAAAAATAAAAGGGTGAAAGGAAGAAGGGAGAAAAGATGAGGAAAATGACTAAAACGAGGGAACGACTGGAACATAAAACTACTAATTAGTTTAACCCTCCACCAAACTTATAGCTTTTCTCCACTCCGTCCTAAGACATACTATCCGCCAATCTATATCCCACTCCATTAGGTCTTATTTTACAACCTTCTCCAGGTAAGTTTCGGTCGACCTCTACCTCTCTTTGTGTCGAGCTCTTGGTAACAAACTCTTGTTCTTACGAGAGCATCCAGTGGCCGCCTAATAACGTGCCCAAACCACCTCAATCTATGCTCCTTCATCTTTTCACATACTGGTACCACTGATACCATTCGTCGAATATCCTCATTTCTTATATTATCCATCTTCGTATATCCACACATCCATCTTAACATCCTCATATCTGCTACCCCTATTTTATGCTCATGTTGTCTCTGTGCTGGCCAACATTCTGCTCCATATAGCATTACCGGTCTTACAGCTATTCTATAGAATTTTCCTTTTAGCTTATGGGGAATTTTGAGGTCACACAAAAATCCCGATGCACTCCGCCATTTCATCCACCCTACTCTAATTCTATGATTTACATCCCCATCAATATCACCACCTTTTTGCACCATTGATCCCAAGTATCGAAAAACATCTTTCTTAGGTACCTCTTGACCAAGTCGATGCACTGTGTCTTAATCACCATCTCTTACCCGTGAAAACTCACACTTTATATACTCCGTCTTCCTCTTGCTTATCGTGAATCCTTTAGACTCCAAAGTGTTTCTCCATAACACCATCTTTGGTCTCATCAATAAGCATAATATCATCTGCAAAAAGCATACACCATGACACTTCCTCTTGAATATTTTTCGTTAGTTCATCCATCACTAAGGCAAAGAGATAAGGACTAAGAGCTGAACCTTGGTGGACACCTAATGTGATAGGGAAATACCTTGATGTTCCATTACAGGCTTTCACGCATGTGGTAGCCCTATCATACATATCCTTGATAGCATTAACATACTTTAATGCTACCCTTTTCTTCTCAAGAGTCCACCATAAGACTTCTCTTGGGACTCTATCATGTGCTTTTTCAAGATCTATGAACACCATATGTAAGTCTTTTTTCTTTTCCCTATACATTTCCATTAATTGTCTCATCAAGAAAATAGCTTCCATGGTACGTCTTCTTGGCATAAATCCAAATTGATTTACGGACACCTTGGTCTCCCTCCTTAGGCGATGTTCGATAACTCTCTCCCAGTACTTCATAGTATGACTAGTAAGCTTGATGCTCTATAGTTTGAAAAATTTTGGAGGGCATATCATTCACATATCAGTACTTAATTCAGTTTTACATGTAATTACACCTGGAATCTTATATATCTAACAACAGAATTCAAGGAACTAACTAAGAAAGAGTTGATTAACAAAACACAACTCTTTCCCAAAAAGAACTCCAACGTCATCACGTCGGCTTGGTGGCTCCAACCAAAAAGAATCTCCTCCAGAGTCACCTAATGCTGCTTATCTACTCACACGAATGAAGGTTCATGATCATCACAGGTACCAACCACACAGGACAACAAATGCAAGGGTGAGTTTATTATATAAAATCAACAAACATCAGATAGCAGCAATTGGGAAGGAAACAACATTACCCACAACAATCATTAACAAAATTCCATGATTCCAGTACACACTCAACAAACCAATCATCCAATGCATTTCACAACTCAAACAATCATGCATAGAATGATGCATGCACCTGACTCATTTATCAGCATACAATGTGATACTATAACCCGGAAATAGTCTCTCACAGGAAAAATGATTCACCGTCTATCAAGGACACCCTGTCATGCACTGGCTATTCCCCCAGCTGGTGATCAGTCAGCGTTGCTAAGGAATTCCAAACCTGATGACCTCTTAGTACCTGTGTTTTCAGCCCACTGAAACCTACAGGTACGCGCGTGCCTTCATTCTATTTCCATCCATGCACATGAAGTACGAAACATGGGTATCATCAACGAATGACCATGGCTAGGAACAAATACTTCCCCGCAAGGATGACCACTCATACACCCCCATGTACATACAAAACACACCAATGTAGGCTCACCGATGCACTGACCGTGACTAGAAACAAATTCTTCCCCACAAGGATAACCAACCGATCACTGGACCCCACATGTAGCATACAACCAAGGCTCCGTTCTCTACCTAATCCTCAGGTTGAGTATTGAAGATTTAACTCTGATTAAAGTGTTCCTATCCGTGCGGTGGTTCAACGGCAAAAAATGACAGCTCATGGCGGTCATCGGTGGTCGTGGGTGGTGGAGGAGGAGGGGGAAGGGGTTGGGTGCTGTTTTGGGGGAAGAAGACCACCATTTTCGTGATTTGGAGGCTGTTGCATGCTTGTAAAACAGCCTTGACTTGCCCAGGTGTGCCAAAATGCCTTCCAAAATTCACCTGGGCAAGTTGACCCAATTTTAAAATGTATGTTTCTGTAAAAAATTAATATCTCTAGCTTTAAATATTATTTCCGCTATCCTAACGGTTAAACGTTACATATATAGGTTAGGAACCTACCTTTAAAATGTGAAGATGATCCAATGGTTAACCAATCAGAATTATGAATTTACTAAAATAGATTTTGGTCAAACTCGGAATCACTCAAATACAACGCATCTCAAACAAACTCTACATAACTTGACCTCTACACCAAGCAATTGCACATGAATAACTCACATAACATTTCAAATAATCCTAATTAATAAAGTAATCAAATTATACAAGGAATACATCACACATATATTTGAAGTTATCGAAATTTCAGGGTGTTACAACTCTCCCACCCTTTTAGAAATTTCGTCCCCGAAATTTACCTGATTCAAACAATGTTGGATAGGCTTCTCGCATCTTACTCTCTAGTTCCCATGTTGCATCCTCTCTTGATGTACCTCCCCAGATCACCTTGACCAAAGGAATTTCTTTCCCTCTTAAGTGCTTTGTTCACTGATCATCAATCCTCAAAGGCAATGTTTCATATGTCAAGTTTTCCTTTATTTGAATGTCATCTAACTCGATTACATGAGAAGGATCATGGACACACTAACGGAGTTGGGACACATGAAAGACATTATGAAGATTAGAAAAGGATAGAGGTAATGCAATTTGATATGCTACAGGGCCAACTCTTTTGAGAATTTGGAAAGGACCAATAAAACGAGGTGTAAGTTTTCGAGATTTCAATGCTCTGCCCACCCCAGTTCACGGAGTAACTCTCAAGAATACATGATCACCAACCTCAAATTCTAGGTTTTTCCTCCTCTTGTCCTGGTAACTCTTCTGCCTACTCTGAGCAGTTCTCATCCTCTCCTGGATCTACTTGACCTTCTCAGTGGTTTGTTGTACCACTTTAGGTCCTAAAATGAAGTTCTCTCCAGGTTCTAGCCAACACAAGGGTGTCCTACACCTCCTATCATACAGATCTTAGTAGGGAGCCATGCCAATGGTAGAATGAAAACTATTGTTATAGGTAAACTCTATCAATGGCAAAAAACTCTCCCAACTGCCCTTTTGTTCCAAAACACACGCCCTCAAAAGGTCCTCTAAAGACTGAATGGTCCGTTCAGTCTGGCCATCAATTTGAGGGTGATAGGATGAACTTAGCCTAAGCTTGGTTCCCAAAGCTTTGTTCAGACTCTCACAAAATCTAGAGGTAAATCTAGGATCTCTGTCAGATACTATGCTAGACGACACACCATGCAATTTGACAATTTCACTAATATACAGGGAGGTCAACTTTTTTAAGGAAAACCTGATATTAATGGGGATAAAGTGAGCAGATTTGGCCAATCTGTCAACAATAACCCAAATAGAATCTAAACCTCTCGGGATTCTAGGTAATCCAACAACAAAATCCATGGAAATATTGTCCCACTTCCATTAGGGTATTTCTAAGGGTTGCAACTTATATGAGGGTCTCTGATGTTCTATCTTAGCCTTTTGACAGACTAAACATGCATACACAAACACACTAACCTCTTTCTTCATGTTTGGCCACCAAAACATTGTCTTGAGATCTTGATACATCTTGGTAGCACCAGGGTGGATGCTCAAATTGCTCCTATGTCCTTCCTCCAAGATTATCTTCCTAAGCTCAGATACATTGGGAACACAGATTCTATCTTGAAACCTCAAGACTCCATCTGATCCCACATGAAAACTACTACCTCTCCCTGACTTTATGACTTCTAACTGAGTCCTCAAAAAAGAATCAAACTTCTGGCCCTCTCTGATCTCTCATAGCAAACCGCTAGTAATCCTTAAAGCTTCTTGTCGCACACTGTTAGGGGTTATTATAACCTTGTATTAAATCCGGGTTCGTAAGACCGGGTCATCACCTAAGGGGGGGTGTATTTCGAAATTCGGATAAGGGAGGGGTATAGATAGCACCTTCTCAAATCTGGGATCGGGATGTTATGTTGTTTATAAGGAAACTGGGTTATTGCTTATGAAAAGGGTGTGTATATATATGGCACTCCTTGATAAAAGTGTTATGGTATAGAGGGACCCGGATAAGGAAGGAGAGAGTGTCCAAGTAGTGATCTCGGATATGTGTCCGAGTAGTGATCTCGGATGTGTGTCCGAGTAGTGATCTCGGATGTGTGTCCGAATAGTGATCTCGGATATGTATCCGAGTAATGATCTTGTACCTGTTACCGAGTTGTGATCTCGGTTGAGCTCAGAGGAGCTCGTTTTCAGTGGACTTGTCCAAGCTACCAGGTAGAGAGACCGAAAGAGCTCGCAACCCTTTGGATAGAGTTACTGGGTTAGTAATTTTGGAAGTAGTTGGGAGGAGCCTAGGACTTGTGAAGTACCAAGGTAGGAACTCGGAATAGGTTGGATTAAGTCAGATGAGGTTGGAGGAGGAGGGAATAGTAGACGTTCTATAGTACCAAGGATGGGTTCTTATGCAATTGATTACATAAGTATTTGTAATCGATTAAAATGGTCAATACTTGCTGTTTAACTATGACTTAGATTTTAACACATGTTGACTCCCTGCTGGTTGTTTTGATGCGAAAAGACTCTCCTATTATTTGAGAACGCGTGTTAATTTTCTGTCTATTTAAGATATGCAAGAGTGAGATATTTTAGTAGTAACCTTATTTGCACTATCTTTGCTAAAACACTTTCTCTCTCTTATTCCATATTTCCTCCATTGTTAAAGTGAGAAAAGCTTATTAGATAACCATCCCTTAACCTAAACACCTTCACATCCAACGTAAGGATCGAAGAGGATCACCATATAATCTAGTTTTCACCCTCTATTCTTAGAAATAATCATCAGACGAGTAGATCATTTCTCCAAAGGAAGTTTAAAGTTTCAACCTTTAAGAGTTAGAAGGTACTGTAAGGACATCTAAGCTTTTAGAAGTTGACCATCAACCTCCCTTGATATTTTAAGGTAAGACACGTAAGTTTACCGTTTCTTTTGAGTATGGTGTAAAAGGAAAAATGACCCACATGAGTTAGAGTCGGTTTTGGGTTGTGTCTCTTTGGAAAAATATGTTTAGGAGGTTGCTATGTTAACGGTGCAACCTTGAAAGCTAAGTTTTCTGGGTTTTGGGTATTTTGTTATGTCAGAAAGATCTTTGTGGGGGTTTACAAGTCACTGACGATTGTTATGTTTGATATCTGGAAAAGAATTGGGTTCTTTTCTTGGAACGGTTGATAATCATTTTGATATCTTGCTTACCTGATGTAGGGCATGATACAGAAGATATCAGTGGTAGTGACCACGAGGCTGAGAGAGCCAGTGCTGGAATCAAAGAAGGTAAGCTCTCTGTTCTTGGGAGTCTGTATCCCTTGATTGTGTTCCACCATACTCCTGGGGAGTTATGGTTATTGTATGATGCAATGCGTGTATTTAAATTGTGTGTTACTGCTTTTTGATCGAAACATACATGTAAATGATTTGCATTGTGATGTTTGTATTGTGATTGAGGAAGCCCTTTGGCCAGGGAAGTGAACCATATATGAGAGTGTAAGACTCATCCGGGATGAGCTTCTCGGCAATTCATATACATCCGGGTGCATGAGATGTGCACGGAAGACTTATTCGGGATGAGCATATGTGCATGAGATGTGCACTGGAGATATACATCTGTGCATGGGATGTGCACTGGTGAACTTGATATCTGTGCTGAATTTCCTATGTTGGTAGCATCCAACCGGAATGGCAGGTGATGTGATTATGTACATGTGATGTGTATGAAGGCCGGGTTGGCTATAATGTTGTTTTTCTTAAATGTTGGAAAGGCAAGCCGAGATGGCAGGCCAGGATGGCTACTATGTTTATATGTAATGCCAATATAAATGCTATGTGCTATGAAAGTGAACCTGGGGGAGGTGAGTCTCCAAGAACCCTGAGTTTACTGAGATTGTATCTCACCCCAGTTGGGGATTATTATTATTTTTCATTGCAGGTAGCCAACGAGTGGAGGACGAGGTCCGGGATAAGAGACCCGAGTAGGGGTTGTTCGAAGATTTTGAATGAAAGGTCGTGTAGGCCGAGGCCGGGTTGGCTGTGGATCGAGGATTTCGGACAAAAGGCCGAGACGGGTTCAAGGATGCGGAATGAGGTTTTCTTAAGAGCCTTTTTGGCTCAATTTTGTTGTGTAATTTTGTAACCCGGTATGGGTTAATATATGATGTACCTTATGTAACAGTTTCTGGATGCCGGGTTGTGTACAAATTCTATACATAATGTTTTGGTTGTTTTGTTTGACGTATAATGACATCTTATTAGTTTATGCTTCCATGTTTAACTTAATTTACATTAAGTTTTGCTGCGCTCATGACCATAATTTAATGTTAATGAACTAGATGCATATGGGATCGTTACAGGGGTAACCTCACACGCAAGGCTAAGGTCCCTAAACTGTTCTAGGAGATTCAACTCTCTAACCATCAAAGCAGATACATGCAAGGATTTCCTACTCAAAGCGTCAACCACTACATTGGCTTTGCCAGGATGATAGCTAAGCTCAAAATCATAATCCTTAAGAAACTCTAACCATCTCCTCTTACGCATGTTCAACTCTTTATGACTAAACAGATACTTAAGGCTTTTATGATCACTAAACACTTCAAATTTAGAGCCAAAAAGATAGTGCCTCCATATCTTAAGAGCAAACATTATGGCAACTAACTCCAAGTCATGGGTAGGATAATTCCTTTCATGCTTCTTGAGTTGCCTAGAAGCATAGACCACTACTTGACCATACTGCATTAGCACTCCTCCTAAAGACATTTTTGATGCATCACAGTACACCTTGAAGGGTTCTCTTGGGATAGGTAAAACTCACACAGGCATGGTCGTCAATTTTTCCTTAAGAGTTTGGAAGCTATGCTCACACTGGTCATCCCACACAAAAACTTGACCCTTACGAGTCAGCTTGGTCAACGGTAAGGCTAACTTGGAGAAACCTTCTATGAATCTCCGGTAATATCCCGCTAAACCCAGAAAACTTATAATCTCAAACACCGACTTAGGACTCTCCCACTTAAGAACCACTTCTACCTTATCATGATCTAAAACTATACTATCTTGGGATATCACATGTCTTAAGAAACTAACTTCCTCTAACCAAAACTCACACTTGGACAACTTAACATAAAGTTGTCAATCCTTAAGGGTTTGCAGCACAATCCTCAAGTGCTCCTTATGCTCCTTTCTAGTCTTAGAGTATACTAAAATATCATCTATGAATATTGTAACGATCTGCCACGTCGCTACTGTATCACTAATTCTTAAACACATCATTAATGTAATTTTTGATAAAAAGAACACCCCTTTGGTTACTTGTGAAAAACGTTGATAATTTTTTTTCGCGAACATATATATATATATATATATATATATCGACCATCATCATAGAAGATATACATAAATGAAGGTACTCATAAGACATTTCGAATATATGTGTGCACACACAAGACATAGTTTAATTACAAGTACAAAAGGTTACGTCCCAATATGTGTACATCAAGTATTTTACAAATGGAGTAAGAAATTAAAAGTCAGGGGTGTAACTAGCAAAACATGACTGTAACTATCAAAACCAAAGGTGCAATCAGCAAAACAAAATCCCTACCCGGGATTCATCTAATTGACGTCCCAGCAACTCGACGGCTCCACTCAAAAGTTGTCATCTTCCCGGCTCACCTACTGCTACTCGTCTGCTCACACGAACCTGGTTCGTGATCATCACAGGTACCAACCCACAAGGTACAACAAAGCAAAGGTGAGTTCATCATATAATATAACAATAATAGATACAACAGTAGAGGGACACAATTCGGTCAGGAAAAAACACGGTCATCACCATATCAATACAAACAATTCAACCACCCATGAAGCGCTTAACGTGCACGGACATACACAAACTTTTCACAAGTCAACTTATAACATCTAGCATGATGCATGCTCCTGACTCAATCCTGAACATGCAATGTGGTACCATCCCGAAAATGGGTCATCCCTGTGGTCAGATGATGCAGTAGCTTGTCAGGGTCATTTTGTCATGCACAGGAATCACCCCCCACGGTGATCAGCCAATGGGTGTCAGAAGGAGTTCCCAACAGACGTGGCCCCCCAGTACCTCCGTACCCTACAGCCAATCATCAACCCCATTTCCTTCAGCAAAAGTCATATGTTACATAGGCACCATCAATGTATGACCCAACTAGGAACACAGTGCTTCCTCGCAAGGGTAACCCGTCATACACCCCCTATGTAACATACTTCCCACACAAGGGCCGATCGATGCACTAACCGCAGTCCTCGCAAAGTTCACCACCCGGTCCCGACATCTCACATCTATACTTAGAATAACACCACGGCACCATCAATGTATGACCCAACTAGGAACACAATCCTTCCTCACAAGGGTAACCCGTCATACACCCTCATGGGTATTTTATGAACACATTCATCATCTCAAGCCGTCACATAGACCAAGGTCAAATGCTACCAACGTAATCACATACGTCACTCACAAACACATACAAACAAGTGAACCGGTGTGAAGTACGAGGTGTCCGGGTTGGCACTTAGACATACTATCTCTAAGTAAGAATCCAAACAAGGTTGGACGAAGGCGGACAAGATCGATCAAGGCCGATAGAACTCGGACAAGGTCGGTAAGGGTCGGTCATAAGGGGTATAGTTTGGACAAGGGAAGGCAAGAGTAGCAATAACGAATGAGGTCAGTCGAGGTCGGTTGGGTTTGGTAAGGATTCGCCAAAGGCGGTCAAGGGGGTCCTTAGGTTTCCTTATAAGTCCCAAGGGCGGTTTCTGCACTATGTAATCGATTGCTTAAGTGTTGTAATCGACTATAACCGATAGCGCTTGTAAGACCCCGATGGCTCTTTTTCCGAGAAGACACTAGCTCATCTAGGTTAGAGAACCCGATGGCTCTTTTTCCGAGAAACTCTGAGGTCTTCCAAGTTAGCAACTCGGTAGCTTTCACCCTCCCTCTTGTGAAGTAACTTGAGTTTTACAGCTCTTAACTGGGTAAGGAACCCGACAAGTCTTAAGGAAAAAGAAGCAAGTCCTAACAACTCTTAAGGGAACAACCCCGAGTAAGTAACCTGGTATACAAACGTCCGCCAACGAAGACTAAGTTACGTCCTTCATGCATGTATGCTATGTAACCCACTTAACTTAGCCTACCCATCCCGATAGCTGACGTCCAAAACACAAGGGGTTGATGTCTATGTGTAACACGACTAACCCATCCTGGTACTCATCACCTTCACGAACACTTCCGCATGTGTCTTAGAAGCTTTGTAGCATAAAAAATGCCAACTTCACACACATGCATGGGGAGTTCTTAAAACCTTTACTCCCCACAAGAACACCATCGACTTTTCATCCCAGATGATCAATCATCAACACAAAATGACATTCAACAAATTAAGGCATAACACATCTCATTCATAAAAGACATAGCTTTTCTGGAAAACATCACACACACACTAGGGACATGTAGTTATCATCACGATTGGACTCCCTGGCCCCCAAACCATGGTATCTAAAGCTGTTACAACACACGATAAACTCCCCTCATCTAACCAGGAGTTCGTTCATGATCTTCACGATGTGTTTTTCCTAAGCTTCAGCTCCGACCACGAAGTTTCTCTCAGCGTCAAAATTTTCGCAGCAGCTACGGTGGCTCTTGTAGGTTGGAGATAACAAAGAAGGGGTCAAGAACGAGAATTTTCTGGGTGAGTTTTAGAGAGAAAACAGAGGAAACGCAAAGTTAGAAGAAGGAAGCGTAAACTTGTTGTTGTGCTAGCCTGTTGCTTATAAGCACGGCTGACACAGTACGTTCACTTAATGTGCATAGCCAGCAACTACTGCACAACAGAGTTGACTTACGTCCAATACCCATCAAGCACGCATACCAAGACAAAAGCACTTAGGACAACAATAATACAATAAAAAATACACCAAAACATATAATTAAATTAACATAAAACACACATCAAACATTCACTAAGCAACTTGTAATCCAGGTCGTTACAACTCTCCCACCTTTTTAGGAATTTCGTCCCCAAAATTACCTGATATAAACAAAGCCAGGTAGGCTTCCCGCATCTGGTTCTCTAGTTTCCATGTAGCATCTTCTCTGGATATACCTCCCCAGATAACCTTGACCAGGGGAATCTCTTTTCCTCTTAGATGCTTTGTCCATCGATCCTCAATCCTCAAAGGTAGTGTTTCATACATTAAGTTTTCTTTTACTTGGATATCATCCAACCTGACCACATAAGAAGGATCATGAATGTACTTGCGAAGTTGGGACACATGGAATGGGCATGGATCAACTTGACCTTCTCGGTTGTTTGTTGTACCACCTCAAGCCCTAACATAAGACTCTCGTCGGGTTCCAACCAACATAAAGGTGTCTTACACCTTTGTAACGTCTCGTATGCATCCGGTTCATTAAGATTCATTTATGGCCGTTAAGTGCAACAATTAATCAAATCTAATTAATTCAGAAGCAAATAACAAAATGACATCATCATACGTCAATAACAATACCATATTTACATTATGTGTGGTGATTTCTCAACAATATCCAACTAGAGGACCAATTCAGCCATATACATATATCTCAATAAATATATCTCAACAATGGCTGTATAAAGCAAAAAGGTATCAAATACCTTGTCCTCTCAACATACATCAATATCTCTCAAGATATACAACATATACACAATATACATCAACTGTGCATCTTCCCCTCAGGGGTACAAAATACAAGCATAATCAAAACACTGAGCCAACATGCTCTCAAAGTAATATGCCTAGGGTTCACACAGAACTAAGTCCCTACTCGGGCTATATGACTCTTCCAAGAGAAGATCATCCGCGACGGGTACATTCTCTCAGGGCTTATTCACATATATATATAGATAACATAATATCTAATTCACACGTATATGGCTATTCCAAGAGAAGATCATCCGCGATGGGTACATTCTCTCAGAACTTATTCACACATATCATTGTCTGAAGAAGATCATCCATTGAAGGGCACATTTCCTCAGGACTTTATGTCAATGCCTGAGAAAGATCATCCACTAAAGGGCACATTCCCTCAGGACTTATATCAATGTTTGAGAAAGATCATCTATTGAAGGGCACATTCTCTCAGACGTATGGTATGCTTCCAACATATAGTAGTTTTTAGGCTTAATTAATTAATAAATGGTTTAAGAATTAGTAAATTAGATTAAGAATTGATGAATTATTATTCAATTGCATATTAATTTAAATTCTGAGTATTTTATCATTTAGAAACCAAACAAGAGAGGAAAAGAAGCCAAAAAGAGCAACCAGAGCTTTCGAATGAACCACGCGATCAGCGTGGGATCTCACGCGATCAGCGTGGAAGTGTTCAGAAAAACAAGTTCAGTTTGAATGACTCACGGGATTAGCGCCATCATCCACGCGAGTTGCGTCATTCTATCAAACTCAAGCATTCAGCTCGAACAAGTCACGCGATCAGTGCCAACACTCACGCGATTAGCGCCAGAAGCCTAGAGCAGTTTATTTAACTCGAATCGCGTGAGAAGCTCGCTGTTTCCCAAATTAAAAGATTTAAATTGATTCAGTGGAGGGAATAGTGCATAGTTACTGGAATTAGACCTAGGACGTTTTGGGGGCATAAAAGGAAGCCTCTGGGTCACAATGAAGGAGCTTTTTCTGGGTTTTGGA